>PVIY010018966.1:0-46642 GCA_004026745.1 Myrmecophaga tridactyla
GGCTAGGAGAGTGAGGGCTTCCAGAGAAAAAGAAAAGGAACTAGTGTGTATGAATACATGGTAGTTATTTCTGATAGGAGAGCAGGCTACTGTTGGAGCATTTGGGAAAAAATAACCACAGATATATGGAAAACCAGGAAAATGGAAAAATAAGGAAATCATTAACTCTAGGTAAAACACATGGTCATACAAGAAAGGAGCAATGGTCATAGGCTCATCAGTGAGAATATTTCTACTGTCATTATGTAAACACTGAAATACTATTCAGACTGCATAAAGAGAACTTATTTCCAATCAGAGAAATAAAACCATTAGAAAACTGGACAAGGAATATAAATGGGCTAATTCACAGAAGATGAAATTCAGATGAACCAGTTCAACTCAGGAGAAATCGAGGAAATGAAATTGAAACTATTCACAACCATCAAATTGGCAAGAATTAAAAATTACAGTGATAATTGGTGAGAGTATGGAGCATCAGAAACAGTTGTCCATGCTGGCAAGAGTTTACATTGCTCTAAAGATCAATTTGTCAATATCTAGTAAAGCTGAAGACATAAGCCCTTAGTACTACCTGACGATCATTCTCCTATTCTCTTAGATGGTTATTACTTATCTTATTCCTCTTCAGACCTCCAACTCGTCTTCCACCCTAGGTCTCAGGTTATGACCTTGCTTTCTATTCCATCGAGAAAATAGCAATCAGAAGAGTACTTTGACAAATTCCCATCAAATCTGCCATATGATTCTGCCTTCTCTCATAATACTGTGAATCACTATGCATATTCAGGGTGGGCGCGGATCTGATGATTCCAGAGAAAATGAATAAAGGTATATACCCTTAGACCTAACAGTTTCTCCTCCGAAGAAATTATATGCACAGGGAGACATAAGACTTCACTGTAGAACTATGGAAGTGAAAAACGGGAAGGAACCTAAATATCCTCAAAAAAGAAAATAGTTAAAAGAAGTAAATTTTAATATAGTCAATAAATTGAATAATATACATCAGGTCAAAGGGTATGCACGTTTATTCAATTTCTTTTCCCTCCCTTCTCAAGAGAAATTGTTTATATGTACTAACATTAAAAATCAAAACACAATGTTGAGCGAAAAGTTATATTAAAGAAGGATGTGTTTGTCATGATACCATTTATATATAGTCTGAAAACATGCAAACAATTCTATGTGTTGATTATAGACACGTTTGTATGAAGTAATTGTATAAAAATATGCATGGGAATGAGAAGGTCCAAATTTGGGATAATGATTACTCTGGGAAGGGAGGGAAAAAATAAAGGAGAGGGAGGGGCACACGTGGAATTTCAATTGTATGTTTTTTTTAAAAAAAAAAATGGTGCTAAGTTCATGGGTATTTGTTATCCTTTTTACCTCTTCAATATCAGAATTTTATTTATTATCCTGTTTTGACAAGGGCTGACTATGCATCATAATAACCAGGAGAACATTAAAAATAGAGATTCCCAAGACCCACTACTAGAACTCTTTGAATCAAAACTTTCAGACTGGGGCCCAGGAATATATATTTGTTTTTAAGATGTATCATTTCAGACTTACAGAAAGTTTACAAGAATAGTAACAAGAAGTCCCATATACCTTTTACCCAGATTCCCCAAATGTTAACATATAACATTATGCCACATAAAATTTTATCCTTTTCTCTTTTCCTGAACTATTTAAGAGTACTTTGAAGACAGGGTACCCCTTTATACCTAAATACTACAGTTTGTATCTACTAAAAAAAGAACAGTTTCTTATGGAACCCTGTACAATTACAAAACCAGGAAATACTGATACTATTATTTAATTTAAAGACTTTGTTCAAATTTCACCAATCATGCCAATAATACTTATTACAGAGAGAGAATCTATGGTCATTTGTTGCAGTCAGTTGTCTTGTGTGTTTACTCTTCTTTAATCTACACAGTTCCTCATTCGTTCTTTGTGTTTCATGACATTGACATTTTTGATGAATACAGGCCACTTATTTGGTAGAATGCCTTTCAATTTGGGTTTGTCTGATGTTATCTCATAATTAGATTTAGGTTCTGTATATTTTTACAGTAATGCCACAGAAGTGATTTTGTGTTCAGGTGACAGTATGCATCAAATCAGGAGGCACATGACATCAATTTGTTCCATTACTGGAGATGACAATTTTGTTCAGTTGGTTAAGATGGTCTGTGCCTTGTTTCTCTATTGTAAAGTTCCTAAGTATCTCTTGGAAAGATGCTGTGAAACCCCTTCTTACTCTTCCAAATGTCAACCACTCCTCTGTCTTTAAGCCAACCTGGCAGGTGAACCACTGCCCTCCCCGCCTACGCGGGACATGACTCCCAGGGGTAAATCTCCCTGGCAACAAGGGACAGAAATCTCAGAATGAGCCAGGACCTGGCATCATCGGATTGAGAAAACCTTCTTGACCTAAAGAGGGAAGAGAGAAATGAGACAAAATAAAGTATCAGTGGCTGAGAGTTTTCAGAGTTGAGAGGTTATCTGGGAGGTTATTCTTATGCATTATGTAGATATCCCTTTTTAGTTTATGGTGTATTGGAGTGGTTAGAGGGAAGTACCTGAAACTGTTGAACTGTGTTCCACTAGCTTTGATTCTTGAATTCAATTGTATAACTATATAGCTTTTACAATGTGACTGTGTGATTGTGAAAACCTTGTGTCGGATGCTTCTTTTATCGAGAGTATGGACAGATGAGTAAACAAAAGAAAGAAAAAATAAATAATAAGGGGGGAGTGATAAGGAGTAAAAAAATTGGGGTAGATGAAACACTAGTGGTCAATGAGACGGAAGGGTAAGGGGTATGGGATATATGAGTTTTTTCTTTTTACTTTTTTCTGGAGTGATGCAAATGTTCTACTAATGATCATCGTGATGGATACACATCTATGTGATGATATTGTGAGCCATTGATTGGATGGGATGTATGCATGTGAAGATTTCTCAATAATTCCAACCACTAATTTTAATACCTATTTAGTATCTATTGTTGATTTTTAATTATTATTATTATTATTATTGCCAAATGGTGATCTCTAATTTAATCTAATCACTCATCACTCCTTTTATATTTATTAGTTGACTTTCTGTTATAAGGAAATTTTTTATGCCAAAGTGGACTAAAGGGTTATTTTATTCAAAGTATTATAAATATTTACTATCATTAAGTATTGTTATGTTCACGTTCCCTGGATTTGTCCAGTGAAATCTTTAAGCTGGCACATATGAACTTCTGATACTATTCCAGGTTTGTACTTCCCCTGCCTCAAACCTGCAATTAGTCAATTGTCCAGGAGTCCTGTTACTTCTTAGTGGAGAACAGTATTTAGAAACCAAGATCTGATTCTAGATAATGATTATTGCTACTGGAATATTGTTGATTCTTGACCCTCTCTGCTGAAAGAACTAGGAAATAGATTATGTATGTAAACCCACACATATGCAAATTACATCTGTCTGTATTTATTTATTGCTATATTAAAAATCACACATTCACACTGATACCTACAATTCTAATCCAACACCACAGCATTCATTCTCTCCAGCCTTTTCATATTTTTAACTCTCTTCTTCAAGAGAAAGTTGTGAGAAAACTGGCCCCTTTTATCTACCATATATTTACTTATTTGCTCAAACCTAGATGCACAATATTGCTAATCCATGCTTTTATGAAAAAGAAATCTATTAACTAGGCTTCTAACTATTATCTAATATTTGTTTAGAGTCCTTTTGTCTCTAGCCTGAGGTATATTGTCCAAATGCAGGGTTCATTAGTTAGTTGAGTTTTCCCGCCTCAGTGTTGGTTATGTTATTCATTTGAAATTTGAATGAATTTGAATCTTTCTGTTTATTCCATTTAAATTTTTGTCTCCATCTTCATTGCTTTTATTTAGTTTATTCTTTTTGTGGTTGTTAACACAGAACATAGTTCCAAATCACAGACGGTTTTTGTCAAATGAGTTCAATCCCTTCCCCATTCCTTCTAATCTGTCCAGCCTGCCCACTATTGGTTACCAATCTTATTAAAGTCTGACTTATCTTTCCTGTTTCTTTCTAGACAAATGAATAAAAACATGTATATTTTCTTATCCTCCTTCCTTCCTACAAGAAAAGGTAGCATCATACAATGAATTCTGTTGTGCACTTTGCTTTCTTCTGTTAGCAATATATCCTGGAAATCACTCCATATTAGTTAAAAGAGATCTTTCCTATTCTTTTGTTTTTTTATAGTTGCAAGACACTTACATGTCCTGTGTATGGACGAATATGTGGCTTCCAATATTTTGTAATTTTATAATTATACCATGAATTAACTGTGAGTATTTTTTTACATTATTGCAGGTGTAACTTCAGGGTAAATTCCCATGAGTATGGTTGCTAAGAAAAAAAGATAATTCAGCTTTCCAGTTATCAAGATAGTGGAGTTAGCCACTCCAGGCCTCTCTTGTACAGTAGCTTTAAGCAGCAAACAAGATCTGGCTGAACCATCTTTCTCAGGCCTCCAGAAAAAAAGTTAATGGAGCATGTGCTGAATTAAGAAAAAGTCAACGTAAAAGCGGGAGGAAAGGGTGGTTGCGATGGTGACTCAGTGGCAGAATTCTCACCTGCCATGCTGGAGACCTGGGTTCGATTCCTGGTGCCTGCCCATGCCAAAAAAAAAAAAATGCAGTTGGAATACCTCCTTTGGCGCCCTGGCTGGCCCCTTCCCTAGCCCTTGGCAGCTCGGCATGGAGCCAGCCAATGCTCCCATTGCAGGTCCCTGGTCCTAGTTCCAAAAGGAGCAGAATCACTCATGGGCACATATGTGCATGTATATCTGTGCCAGTCTATCTGGTGACAGCCCGAAGGACTGAACCAGAATACTCATCACAGTTCTCATTTGTGATGAGTGATTTCAAATATTTGGCACAAATATTGGCACAAAGTGCCAATCCAAGAACTAACCCTACACATGGAGGGCAGGTCCCAGAACCCCTCTACAGAACACTCTAGAAGAATACTGATATTGCAGATGCTTGGGGCAAAGGTTTGCTGGGTGTGAAACATAAAGTTCAGTGCCTAGGGTCACTATTTCTTAATGAATAGAGAACATTCAGATCTGTGTAAATGAAGCAATTCCTAGGGCCATGGATGTGTGCCCAGGACAAGATGTGTGCAAAGAAAAGACCAAGGATGACCCTACACTTACGCCTCGGGCTGCTCTCAAACTTATTGTTAGGACAGCTAAGTTCTGAGGGATAGTACACATACAAGCCAATCTGCAAATACTGATAAAGGTAGTGCACCTCTCTCATTCTCTCTCTCTTTTTCTCTTTCTTTGTCGGTTCCTGGCATGCAAGGAAATCTCTGTCAAACCACTGGTTAGATACAACAGATGCCTCAGTGTCTAAATTTTTGAGATAACATTAAATATCAAAATGTCCAGGTTGCAGTAAAAGATTATAAAAATACAAAGAAATGGGGTGCAAGGGTAGTTCAATGGTAGAATTCTCACCTACCGAGAGAATGCCATTCAGAAGACCGGGTTCAATTCCCGGCCCATGCACTTCCCAAAAACCAATCAAACAAACAAACGAAAAACCAAACAAACAAAAATTCAGCAAATGGTGCTGCAATAAGGGATACTCACATGGAAAAAGAATGAAATATGACTCCAGTCATACAGCATACAAAGAAAAAAAAACATACAAAGAAACAGTAAAGAATTGCTCATGTAAAAGAGAAAGAAAAAGAATTAGAAACCAAAAACAAAGAAGACCTGAGCTTGGACTCATAACAGATGAAATATATATTTTTAAATGGTCCAACTCCCAGGGGTGTAAAACAACCTCTTTGGTTGCTCAGATGTGACCTCTCTCTCTAAGCCAACTCAGTAGGTGAACTCACTGTCCTCCCCCCTACATGGGACATGACTCCCAGGAATGTAAACCTCCCTGGCAACGTGGGACAGAAATCCGGGGAGGATCCGGGACCCAGCATCAAGGAATTGAGAAAACCTTGACCAAAAGGGGAAGAGAGAAATTTTGTTTGTATGATTGTATGTTGAGTTTTTACTATAAAAATATTAAAAAAAAAAAAAACGTTCAAAATATGTTCAAAGAGCTTAAGGATATTATGGACAAAAAATTAAAGGAAATTTGGAAAATGGTAGATGAACACAAAATAAGTGGCTGAGAGACTTAAAACAGAGTTGAGAGGTTATCCTGGAAGTTATTCTTATGCATTATATAGATATCCCCTAATACACCATAAACTAAAAACCTTTTTATTATATAATGAAATAGCTTTTACAATGTTGCTGTGTGAGTGTGAAAACCTTGGGTCTGATGCTTCTTTTATCTAAGTTATGGACAGATGAGCAAAAAAATATGGATAAAAATTAAAACAAGTAGTGGGGAACAAAAGTTAAAATACAGTAGATTGAAATACTAGTGGTCAGTGAGAGGGAGGGGTAAAGGATGTGTTACATATGAGTTTTTTCTTTTTTATTTCTTTTGCTGGAATGATGCAAATGTTAAAAAAAAAGATCGTGGTGATGAATATACAACTATGTGATAATATTGTGAGCCATTGATTGTACACCATTTATGAAATGTTTGTATGTCAAAAATGTATGATTGTATATTAAGTTTTTGCAATAAAATATTAAAGTTAAAAAAATCTGAAGTATGCTCAAAGAGCTTAAGGATATTATGGACAAAGAATTAAAGGAAATTTGGAAAAATAGATGGCACAACAAAGATATGGAAACCATGAAAAGGAACCAAACAGAGATGCTGATTACAATTAAAAAAATAAAAAATTCCCTAGAGGGATTCAACAGCAGATGGGAGCTGACAAAAGAATCAGTGAACTTGAAGACAAAGCAATTGAAATCAGTTGAAAGAAAAAAGAATGAAGAAAATGCATAGAGCCTGAGTGACCTGTGGGGATACCACCAAATGTATCAATATATGCATTGTGGGCGTTCTCTAAGAAGAAACAGAGAAAGGGACAGAAGTATGTGAAGAAATAAAAGCTGAAAACTTCCCCAATTTAATGAAAGATATGAATGTACACATCCAAAAACTCACTGAATTCCAAAGAAAATAAAACCATACTTAGGCATACATAATCAAACTGTCAAATGCCAAAGATAGAGAATTCTGAAAGCTTTAAGAGAGAAGCAACATGTCACATACATTAAGTGCCAATTTCTCATCAGAAACCACGGAGGCAAGAAAGCAGTGAAATAACATATTTGAAATAACATATTTTAAGTGCTAAAAGCAAAATATTGTCAACAAAGGATTCTATATCTGGCAAAACTGTCTTTAAAAAATGAGGGTGAGATTAACACATTCCCAGATAAACAAAAGCTGATGGAGTTCATCACCATTAGACAATACCTATAAGAAAATTCTAACGAGTCCTACACTGGTTGAAGGAAAGGGCACTACACAATAAAGATTAAAATCACATGAAGAATAAAGATCTCCAGTAAAGGTAATGACATGGGTAAATATAAATGCCAGTACTATAGTATTTGTGATTTATAAACCCACTTTTTTTACTCCCTACAGGATCTAAAATGCAAATGTATAAAAGTGATGAGAAATCAATAGTTTAGAACTTATAATGTATAAATAAGTAACTTGTGACAAGAAATGCTTAAAGGTGGGTGTGCTGGTTTGAAAGGATGTATGCCCTCTAGAAAAGCCATGTTTTAATCAAAATCCTATTTCATAAAGGTAGAATAATCCCTATTCAATACTGTATGTTTGAAACTGTAATCAAATCATCTCCCTGGATGACGTGATTTAGTCAAGAGTGGTTGTTAAACTGGACTATGAGTGACGACATGTCTCCACCCGTTTGGGTGGGTCTTGATTGGTTTATTGGAGTCCTATAAAAGAGGCAACATTTTGGAGAATGGGAGATTCGGAGAGAGCAAAGAATGCTGCAGCACCACGAAGCAGAGAGTCCAGAGCCAGTGACCTTTGGAGATGAAGAAGGTATATGCCTCCCAGGGAGCTTCATGAAACAGGAAGCCAGGAGCTAGCAGGTGACACCGTGTTCACCATGTGCCTTCTCACTTGAGAGAGAAACCCTGAACTTCATTGGCCTTCTTGAACCAAGGTATCTTTCCCTGGATGCCTTAGATTGGACATTTCTAGAGACTTGTTTTAATTGGGACATTTTCTTGGCCTTAGAACTATAAACTAGCAACTCATTAAATTCCCCCTTTTAAAAGCCGTTCTGTTTCTGGTATATTGCATTCCGGCAGCTAGCAAACTAGAACAGTGGGTGAATGAACGAGTATAAGAATATAGCTTGTGTATGCTATTAAAATTAATTTGGTATTAAACCAAATGAGATTGTTATAAATTGAGGACTGATACAGACTGAGGTTAAGCTCCATGGTAACCACAAGGAAAATACTGAAAAAAGTATGCACAGAGAGAAATGAGAAGGAATTCTAAAGGGTTCACTACAAAAGTGATCAAAAGAATTGAATAGACATTTCCAAAGTAAGTAAACTAGTTTGTTAAGATGCCAGAATGCAATATAACAGAAATGGAGTGGCTTTTAAAAGGAGAATTTAATAAGTCATGTTTATAGTTCAAAGCCTATAAAATGTCCAAGCAAAGGCATCCAGGGAAAGATACCTTAATTCAAGAAAAACCAATAGAACTAATAGAACTAAAACCATTCCTGCCATCCTAAAGAACTTCTAGGGTGTTATATAAGATTCTACAGAGTTTCTATGCACTAGGGTAACTTTCCAGAAACCTACAACTTCTAGATGGGTCCCTGGGTCAGATAAGTCCTGAAATGCAGAGGGGCCAGCCTTTCCAGAACATCAGTTAGTTCCATTCCCCATCCCATATTATCGACAGCCCCTTCCAACATGAAAAAGTTAGAATGGGCATAGCCCAAATACCCCTAAGGAATGTGAAAAAGGTCAAAGGTGATGGTAGAGTTATACAGAGAATGTAGGGTTTAACAAATGGGTATGATTGCTAAATCATCATATTGATATTTCTTTTAGTCTCCAGTATTTTAGAGCAGCTGGGAGTAAAAACCTAAAATTGTGGAATTGTAACCCATACCAAACTCTGAAATCTGTTCTACAACTAATTGTTGTGATATGCTTTGAAATTTATTGCTTTTTTGTACACATGTTATTTTTCACAAAAAAAGGGAGGGGAGTTGATTGTGATGATAAATGCATAATTATGTGTTAGCATTGTGAACCATTGCGTGCTCTTTGGATAATGTGAATCTATAATCAATAAAAAATAAAAAATTTTAATTAAAAATTAAAAAAGAAAAGAAAGGCTAAGGGGTCTGGAACACCTCTGTCAGCTGGGAAGGCACGTGACTGTCCCTTACTCTTTTGCTCCATTGCTTTCAGTCTCTGTTCCTGTGGAGGTTCCTTACTTTGCTTCTGTGGGGCTGGCTTTTATCTCTTGGCATCCCTTGGCTTTCTCCAGGTTCTGACTTGCTTAACATCTCATGGGAAGACACATAGCGATGTCTGCTGGAATCCAAGCATTTCCAAACATTTGTGTCTCTGTCAGCTTTGAAGCAACTGTTTTCCAAGCATGTCTGTTGGCTCTCTCTGTCAGCTCTGAGCTCTCTCTAAAAATGTTTCCTCTTTTAAAGGACTCCTGCAAACCAATAAAGACTGGTCCTGAATGGGTGAAGTCACATCTCCATCTAATAAAAAGGCTACACCCACAATTGGGAGCATCACATCTCTGTAGATATAATTTAATCAAAGTTTCTCATGTACTGTGTTGACTCAGGATTAAAAGAAACTGCTGCCTCCACAAGATTGGATCAGGATTAAAACATGGCTTTTCTGGGGTACATAATACTTTCAAACCGGCACATATACTAATGGCCAATAAGCACATGAAAATATGCTTAATATCATTAGCCAGTAGGAAAATGCAAATCAAAACCACAAGGAGAAAAGCCAGTTAGGAGGATTGGAGGAAGATGATGGAGTAGGAAGCTACAGGAATCAGCCCCTCCAACAGAACAACTATGAAGCAGGCGGTCAGTAACTGTCTGAATCAACTATTTTGAGACCTTGGAGTCTAGTAGAACACTATGCATCATCTACAAGAACAGGAGGAAGAGGATGGTAATTGCAGTAAATATTGGGGAATTTCACCTTCCATCTAGCAATTATCACCCCCATTCCCCAATCACATGACATGCAACAGTGAGGTATTCAACTTGGCCCTTAGGCTTGCTGATGACAGGGTAGAATATAAAGAACTAGCTTCCCAAGATCCAGACATGTGCAGTCCAATGGCTCATTACTGCTTTTAATTAGCTACTTCAGATCAGTGGAGGCCTGGCTGTAAGGGTGACCATTGTTCCAACCCACACCAGGCAGGGAAGACTTAAGGACACTACACTTCTTCAAAAATACAGGAAATAGTTAAAGGGCTACATTTATGAGGCAAGTATCCAATCAAGAAAATGCAGCTTTGAAGAGCCACAGGAAAAACTCCTGGCACCCTTGCTGTTCTCTCTTTCTCCCCACTCCCCAGGGCAGTGAGGGGGCAGCTAAAACTTCCTTTGTGGGTTTCTGGCCTAGTTCCTGGCTGGGAAAGAGTGACCTGGGAAACTTTTCTCCTGCTTGCCCCCTTTCCCAGAATTTGATTTCCAGGCAAAAGCAAGCTTGAGACAGTGAAAGTGAAGTAAGAAACAATGGAGTCAGGTGATCTTGGCAAAGGCTTACCTACTTTAAATCCTGCCATGGCGCACCCTGCAAGGGAGAAGATCCGTTTCTTAGGGGGTAGAGGGGACACTCAAATTATTATAACAGGGCAACTTCTAAGGCCACCAGCAACTACAAGCTAAGGAAAAGACAGGTCAAGAAAAGATAGGGAGGACCCTGCACTTTGCATTTATCTTGGACTGACATTCTTGATAGGAGAGGAAAACTCTGAAGAAGAGCACCAGCCAAAGCAAAGCCAATTTGAAAAGACTGTGAAAGATGTTTTTGCATTGGTTTGTTTGCTTTTCTTAGCTCCTGGCACTTAAGAAAGCCTGTTATATCCAGCTAGTGAGCTGGATACAAACTCAAAAAATAGTTCAGGACTAAATCCCAGAGTTAGCATCCCAAAATATTAAAATGCACAGTGTGCAACAAAAGGTTACAAGACAAACAAAGAAAGAGGAAATGATGGCCCATCCAGAGGAAGAGGATAAATATCCAGAGAGCATCAATGAAGAAAACCAGACTGTGGACAAACTGGACAAAGACTTCAAAAAATTGATCTTCAATGTGCTCAAACAGTTGAAGGGAAGTACGGAGAAAGAACTAAATGATATCAGGAAACAATAAAGGAACTCTGTGAGAATCTCAATAAAGAGATAGAAATTTTTAAAAGGAAAAAAGAGAACTACTGGAGTTGAAGACCACAATAACTGAAATTAAAAATTTCCAAGAGGATGTCAAGAACAGACTGGAACTGGCAGAATCAGTGAACTCACAGACAAGACAATTGAAATGAGTTGGGCTGAGGGTGGGAGTGAAAAAATAATTAGAAACAGTGAAATGAGCCTAAGACACCTGTGGAACATCATTAAAATTACCAGAATATGCATTATGGAAGCCTCAAAGTGAGAAGAGAGAAAATAGCAAATGGAATAGCCAAAGAAATGACCAAAAACTTCCCAAACTTGGCAAAAGATGTGACTATACACATCCTAGAAGCCATCAAACACCAGACAGAAGAAACCTGAAGAGAAATATGTCCAGACATGGTAGACAAACTTTGAATTCAAAGGACAAGAAGACAGTTCTGAAAGCTGCAAGAGAAAAGCAATGCACTACATACAAAGGAGTCCTATTTAGACAAAGAGCCAATTACTCATCAGATATCATGGAGCAAGGAGGCAATGGGTTGTCATATGTAATGTGCTGAGAAAAAATAATTGCCAACTGTGCTGGTTTGAAAGGATGTATGTACTGTAGAAAAGCCATGTTTTAATCTAAATCCCATTTTGTAAAGGCAGAATAATCCCTATTCAATACTGTATGTTTGAATCTGTAATTAGATCATCTCCCTGGAGATGTGATTTAGTCAAGAGTGATTGTTAAACTGGATTAAGTGGAGACATGTCTCCACCCATTTGGGTGGGTCTTGATGAGTTTCTGGAGCCCTATAAAAGAGGAAACATTTTGGAGAATGAAGGAGATTCAGAGAGAGCAGAGCAGAACGACATATCCATGAGAAGCAGAGTCCACCAGCCAGTGACCTTTGGAGATGAAGAAGGAACATGCCTCCCAGGGAGCTTCATGAAACAGGAAGCCAGGAGAAGAAGCTAGCAGATGATGCCGTGCTCACCATGTGCCCTTCCAGATGGGAGAGGAACCCTGAACTTCATCGGGCTTCTTGAACCAAGGTATCTTTTCCTGGATGCCTTTGATCGAACATTTCTATAGATTTGTTGTAATTGGACATTTTCTCAGCCTTAGAACTGTAAACTAGCAACTTATCAAATTCTCCTTTTTAAAAGCCATTCCGTTTCTGGTGTATTGCATTCCTGTAGGTAGCAAACTAGAACACCAACTAAGAATTTTATATACAGTGAGACTTCCATCAAAAATTAGGAAGAGGGCGGTGTGAGGGTGGCTCAGTGGCAGAATTCTCGCCTGCCATGTCAGAGACCTGGGTTCAATTCCCGATGCCTGCCCATGGGGAAAAAATTAGAGAGAGGTTAAGACATTCCTAGATAAACAAAACCTGAGGTGATTCATTACAACTAGACCTGTCCTACAAGAATTGCTAAAGGTAATTCTTCAGAATGAAAGGAAGGGACACTAAACAATGGATCAAAGTTTTATAAAATAAAAAAGACCTGCAATAAAATTAACTATTTGGGTAATTATAAATGCCAGTACTATGGTTGTTTTTTTTTTGGTATGTAATGTCTTTCTAATTCCAACGGGTGCTAAAATACAAATGCATAAAAAGTAATGATAAGTCTGTGTGTGACATTGCTTTTTTGTATATATGTTATTTTCACACATGAAAAAGTGGATTATGATGATAAAAAAAATATTTATTCTGGGCAGGCAATGGTGTTTCAGTGGGAGAGCTCTCACCTGCCATGTGGGAGACCAGGGTTTGATTCCCGGTGCCTGCCCATGCCTAAAAAAAGAAAGAAAGAAAGAAAAAAAAGGGCAGTGCGACGGTGGCTCAGTGGCAGAATTCTAGCTTGCCATGCCAGAGACCCAGGTTCGATTCCCGGTGCTTGCCCATGCCAAAAAAAAAAAAAATTATTCCTTCTAGCCTCCTATATTCAGGGGGCAGCTAGAAGGAAAACTCTGAGAGGATCATATAGTAGCCCATGACAAACTCTGGGATCTGTCCTGTAACTACTTGTTGAAGAGTGCTTTGAAAAATATTGCTCTTTTATTTCTTTGCTTTGTATATATGTAGTATTATACAATAAAAAGGTTTAAAATAATGATAAGTCTATCATTTGGGGGATACAATGTACAAAGATATAATTTGCCACAAGTATATTAAAATGTGGCAGGATGAAGGGGTATAGAAACATAGAAGTATGCTATTGAAATCAAGTTGACATAAAATTAAAAATGATTGTCTTATATATAGGATGTTAAATTTCAACTGCATGGTGGTAACAAAAAATATATAGGAAAATATTTCTGAAAAACAAGAAGGGGCTTAATATGGTACAATATGAAAAATTGAATAAAAATGAAAGTAGACACCAACAGAAGAATGAGGATCCAAATAAAGCATAAGACTTAAAAAGATTTAATAACAGAATGGCAGAAGAGAGACGCACATTATTAACAGTTACTTTAAATGAATAAATGCTAATTGAATACTCCTTTTTAAACCCATGGAACTGCAGTACACAAACGGTAAACCCTAAGTTAAATCTTGGACTATAGTTAATAGCACAGTTATAAAATTGTGCTTTTTCAATCATAACAAATGTTCCACACTAATGCAAGATGTTAACAATAGGGTGCAATATGGAAATCCTGTATTTTATGCAATTTCTCTAATAAAGAAAAAAATTAGAAAAGTTATAAGACTTGAAAAGACTAAATAGCAAAATGGTAGAAGTACTGCATTGTAAGTAGTGACTTTAAATATAAATGTATTGAATTCTATAGTCAAAAGCAGAGATTGGCAGAATGGATAAAAAAGCATTACCCAACCATACGTTATCTACAAGAGACTCACTTTAAATTCAAAGACATAAGCAGGATGAAACTGAAAGAATAGAAAAAATGTGCCATGCAAGTAGTAATCAAAAGAGAGCTGGAGTAGCTATACTAATGTCAGATAAAATAGACTTTAAGTCAAAAATGGTACAAGTGAAAAGGAAGGGCATTATATACTGATAAGGGGATCAATTCAACAAAAAGACATAACAGTTATGTAATGGTTAGGTTCTGATGTCAACTTGACCAAGTGATTATGTCCAGTTGTCTGGTCAGGAAAGCATTGATTGCCCTGACCCTTGCTGCAAGGATATTTTGGGGCTGGTTGATAAATCAAAAGGATGGTGTATTAAATCATCAATCAGTTGCTTACATCTGTGGTTCATTATATCTGTGACCAACTAAGGCATGTCTCCCACAATGAGACAATCTAATCAGTTGAGGGCTTTTAAGGGAGGAGAGAGACTCTTTCACAGCTTCTTCAGCCAGCGAGCCTCTCCTATGACATTCGTTCAGACCCTTCATCGGAGCAGTCAGCTTTATAGCCTGCCCTATAAATTTTGGACTCTTCTAGTCCCATGGGTATGTGAGACATCTTTATCTTTACATATCTCTCCTGTTGGTTCTGTTTCTCTAGAGAACCCTGACTAACACAGCTTGGTGCCAGGAGTGGTTCTTGAGAAACAGTATCTTAAAAATGGGTTTTTACAATTGGTTTTCTACTCTGACTAGACTCAGAGGCACTAATAACCCTATTTCCCATACTCAGGATGGCACTGACATTCCATGGGGTGAGTTGACAAAAGAGATAGTAAAAATATCACCATTAGATTCTGCTAATTGTACATGTATGCAAGGCAAGGCTCTGGTGAGAATGTTTTTGACACCTTCACAGAGTTAGTGGAATTAAGAAGTATGCCAATTGTTGACTGGTTATTGTTAGATATGCTGGATACAGTGATGAGGGGAAGGGGTGCACTGAAGGCTTCAAATTTGCACCTTAAACACTATGTGAATGATGTGAAACTTTCCATGTGTGCCCTGAAAGAAAATAATATTTCCTGTGGTCACAGACTTGAAATCTCTGGAAACCAGAAACAAAGCCTCATTGTGCAAGTAGCAGATTTACAACCTAAACAAAAATCTCAACCTTACAGGGTGTCTGCTGTTAAAGTAAGGGCTTTGATTGGAAAAGATTGGGATCCTGAAATGTGGGATGGTTGATATATGGCTTGATAATGAAGGCGATGGAAAGATGGGATCCCTAGAATCTGCTGAGCCTTTGCTAGATAGGTGTGTAATGGACTGCCTAGAGAAAACAGTTTCTCAGCCTCCAGTCTCCCCAGAGGAGTCTGCCATCCAACCTCCACCTAATGAGATTAACTCTTCGGTGCCTGCTAACCCCGTAACCACCTCTCCTTGGGGAAACAACCCTCACTCCTCTGTCTGGAGTGATTAATCCTGTTTCACCAAATGAAACTGCAACAGAATGCCCTGAGGTAATTGGCTCAAAAGACACTTCTATTTCTTTTCATGACCCACCCCCTCCAGCTCTCTTTTCTTTAAGGCCTATAACTAGACTAAAGTCCCAACAAGCCCTGAAAGGTGAGATACAAAAAGTGACCCATAAGGAGGTACGCTATACTCCAAAAGAACTGCATGCTTTTCATATCTACATGACTGAAATCAGGGGAATATATGTGGGAATGGATATTAAGGGTGTGGGATAATGGTGGAAGGAATATGAAGTTGGATCAAGCTGAATTTATTGATATGGGACCACAAAGCGGAGACTCTGCATTCAATGTTGTAGCTCAATGGGTTAGAAAAGGCATTAACAATTTATTTGGATGGTTGGCTGAAACATGGATCAGAAGGTGGCCAACATTACCTGAGATTGAAGTGCCAGAACTGCCCTGTTATAATGTTGATGAAGGGATTTAGAGACTTAAGATATGGGAATGTTAGAGTGGATTTATCATGGAAGACCTGCTCACACACTCCAGGAATGTCCAAAGGACATATCTTTCACCAGAACCTTGAGAAATAAATTTGTGAGATGCTCCATCACCCTTGAAGAGCTCTGTAGTTGATGTTCTCTGTAGAGCAGATATTATTGTAGAAACTGCTATCACTGAGCTGGAATCATTAAACACAATGGGGATGATTGGATCCTGAGTTGGCAGAAGTCATGTGGTGACAGTTAATCACCACAGAAGAGACTCAAAGTAGCTGTTCTAGTTTGCTAGCTGTTGGAATGCAACACACCAGAGATGGATTGGCTTTTAATAAAAGGGGATTTATTTCATTAGTTCTTCAGAGGAAAGGCAGCTAACTTTCAACTGAGGTTCTTTCTTACGTGGGAAGGCACAGGGCAATCTCTGCTGGCCTTCTTTCCTGACGTCTGGGTTCCAACAACTTTCCCCAGGATGATTTCTTTCTGCATCTCCAAAGGCCTGGGCTGAGCTGCGAGTGCTGAGATGAGGTATGCTGAGTTGCTTGGGCTGTGCTATGTTGCGCTCTCTCATTTAAGCACTAGCCAATTAAGTCAAACATCATTCATTGCAGCAGGCATGCCTCCTAGCTGACTGCAGATGTAATGAGCAACAGATGAGGTTCACACACCATAAGGCTTATGTCCACAGCAACAGAACTAGGTGCCTTCACCTGGCCAAGTTGACAATTGAATCTAACTACCACAGTAGCAGTCAAAATAATCAAGATAATCTGACTCACAGAGACTTGTGGCATTGGCTAGTAGATCATGGGGTACCTAGAAGTAAAATAGATGGGTAGTCTACTAAATTCTTTTTTGAGTTGTATAAGCAGAAGAATTCTAAGTCAAGTGAACAGAAGTCTAACTTGAATTACCAAAGTAAAGAGTTACTGACCCTTTATCAATTCCCAGACTTGAGACAGTTTATGGACCCAAAGCCCCTTGAATGAGGGGGTAGGGCAGGTACCCTTGGGGAAGGATCCTTTGACACTGCCCAAAATTTACACTGTTAACATTCCTCCCAACCTTCCTCAAGGAGACATGTGACCTTTTGCCAAGATAACTGTGCTAGTTTGTGTTCTAGTTTGTTAGCTGCCAGGAAAAGGAAATGATCAGATATTTTAGGGATTATTGAACACTGGCTCAGAAGTGACAATAATTCCAGGAGGCCCAAAACATCACTGTCGTCCACCAGTCAGAGTAGGGGCTTATGGGTGGATGGAGTTTTAGCTCAGGTCTGTCTCACAGTGGGCCCAGTGGGTCCCCAGACCCATTCTGTGGTCATTTCCCCAGTTCCAGAATGTGTAATTGGAATCAACATATTCAGCAACTGGCAGAATCCCCACATTAGTTCTCTTACTCATGGAGTGAGGGCTATTATGGCAGGGAAGGCCAAATGGAAGCCACTAGAACTGTCCCTACCTAGCTGTGCTGATTTGAAAGGATTTATGTACCTTAGAAAAGCCATGCCTTAACCCTAATCCAATCTTGTGGAGGGAGCTCTTTCTTTCAAACTCTATTCAGTACTGTATGTTGGAAACTTGATTAGGCTATCTCCACAGAGATGTGACTCATCCAATTGTGGGTATTAACCTTGGATTAGAGGGAAATGTGACTCCGCCTACTCCAGGTGGATCTTGACTAGTTTACTGGAATCCTTTAAAAGGGGAAGCATTTTGGAGAAAGCTTCAGAATGACGAAAGCCAGAGCCCATGCAGCCAGAGACCTTTGGAGATGAAGAAGGAATACGCCCTCGGGAGACCTTCATGAAACAAGAAGCCTGGCGAGAAAGCAGCTGACATCGCCCTGTGTGCCATGTGCCTTTCTAGTTGAGAGAAAACCTAAACGTTGTCAGCCTTTCTTGAGTGAAGGTAACCTCTTGTTGGTGCCTTAATTTGGACATTTTTATAGACTTGCTTTAATTGGGACATTTTCTCAGCCTTAGAACTATAAACTAACAACTTATTAAACCTCCCCCCCCCTTTAAAAAAGCCATTCCTTTTCAGGTATATTACATTCTGGCAGCTAACAAACTAGAACACTAGCAAAATAGTGAATCAGAAGCAGTATAATATTCCTGAAGGGATTGCAGAGATTAGTGCCACTCTTAAGGACTTGAAGGATTCCCACCACATCCCCATTCAACTTTTCTGTTTGGCCTGTGCAGAAAACAGACGGGATATGGAGGATAACAGTGGATTATTATAAACTTAACCAGGTGATGACTCCTATATGTAGCTGCTGTTCCAGATGTGGTATCATTTCTTGAACAAATCAACTCATTGCCTGGTACCTGAGAAGCAACTATTGATCTAGCAAATGCTTTTTTCTAAATAGCTGAATATAAGGACCACCAGAAACAGTTTGCATTCAGCTGGCAAGGCCAGCAGTATATCTTCACTGTCCTGCCTCAGGGGTATATAACTCTGCAGCTCTATGTCACAATCCTGTCCACAGGGACCTTGATCATTTCTCCTTCCAACAAGATATCACACTGGTTCATTATATTGATGATATCTTGCTGATTGGACCTGGTGAGCAGAATTAACAACTACTCTAGACTTATCAGTAAGGCATTTGCATGTCAGGGGATAGGAGATAAATTCAACAAAAATACAGGGGTCTTCCACCTCAGTGAAATGTCTAGGTGTCCAGTGGTGTGGCACATGTTGATATATCCCTTCTAAGGTGAAGGATAAGCCATTACATCTGACCCCTTCCATGACCAAAAAAGAGGCACAATGCCTAGTTGGCCTCTTTGGATTTTGGAAACAAAATATTCCTCATTTGGGTGTGCTACTCTGGCTATTCACTGAGTGACCAGAAAGGATGCTAGTTTGTAATGGGGACTGGAACAAGAGGAAGCTCTATGCAAGCTGCTCTGCCACTTGGGCCATATGATCCAGTAGATCCAATGGTGCTGGAAGGGTCAGTGCCAAATAGAGATGCTGTTTGGAGCCTTTGGCAGGCCCCTATAGGTGAATCATAATGCAAACCCTTAGGATTTTGGAGCAAAATCTTACTATCTGCTGCAGATAACTACTCTCATTTTGAGAAACAGCTTTTAGCCTGCTACTGGACCTTAGGAGAGACAGAACGCTTAACCATGAGCCACTAAGTTACCATGAGACCTGAGTTGCCTGTCACGAGCTGGGTGTTGTCTGACCCACAAGCCATAAAGTGGTACAGCAGCACTCTACATAAAATGGAAAAGTTATAGTAGAGATAGGGCTTGAGCAGGTTCTAAAGGCACAAATAAGTTACATGAAGAAGTGGCCCAAATGCCCATGGCCCCCCTCTTGCCACATTACGTTCTCTTTCCCAGACCAGAGCTATGGCCTCTTGGGGAATTCCTTACAATCAGTTGACTGAGGAAGAGAAAACTCCAGCCTGGTTTACAGATGGTTCTGCATGATATGCAGGGACCATCCGCAAGTGGACAACTACAACCCCATTCTAGGATGTCCTTAAAGGACAGTCCACATTTTCCTCCCGGTGGATGGAACTTTGAGCAGTGCACCTGGTTGTTCATTTTGCTTGGAAGGAGAACTGGGGAGAGGTGTGTATGTATACTGAGTATGGGGCTGTGGCTAATGGTTTGGCTGGATGGTCAGGGACTTGGAAAGAATATGATTGGAAAATTGGTGACAAAAGTGTCTGGAGAAGAAATATATGGATAGACCTTTCTGAGTGGGCAAAGAACTTGAAGATATTTGTGTTCCTTGTGAATGCTCACCAGAAGGTGACTTCAGCAGAGGAAGATTTTAATAATTAAGTAGGTAAAATGACCCATCCTGTGGATAGAAATCATCCTCTTCCCTCAGCCACTCCCGCCATTGCCCAATGGTCTCATGAACAAAGTGAGCATGGTTGTGAGGTTATTCATGGGCTCAGCAACATGGACTTCCATTCACCAAGGCTGACCTGGCTATGGCCACTGTTGAGTGCCCAATCTGCCAGCAGTAGAGACCCACACTCGTCCCCTACATGGCATCATTCCCTGAGATGATCAGCCTGCTACCTGGTAGCAATTGATTACATTGGACCACTTCCATCATGGAAGGGGCAGCAATTTTTTCTAACTAGAATAGACACATACTCCAGATATGGGTTTGCCTTCCCTGCATGCAATGCTTCTGCAAAAACTACCGTACATGGACTTACAGACTATCTTATCCACCATCATAGTATTCCACACAGTTTTGATTCTGATCAAGGAACCCACTTCACAGCAAATGAAATGTAGGAATGGGCACATGTTTATGGTATTCTCTGGTCTTACCATATTCCCCATTGTGCTGGTTAGAAAGGATGTATGGCCCCTAGAAAAGCCATGTTTTAATCAAAATCCCATTTTGTAAAGGCAGAATAATCCCTATTCAATATTGTATGTTTGAAACTGTAATCAGATCATCTCCCGGAGATGTGATTTAATCAAGAGTGGTTGTTAAACTGAATTAGGTGATGACGTGTCTCCATCCATTCGGGTGGGTCTTGATTAGTTTCTGAAGTCCTATAAAAGAGGAAATATTTTGGAGAATGAGAGATTCAGAGAGAGCAGAACAGAACGAAACAGCCACGAGAAGCAGAGTCCACAAGCCAGCAACCTTTGGAGATGAAGAAGAGCTTCATGAAACAGGAAGCCAGGAGAAGCAGCTAGCATATGACGCTGTGTTCAACATGTGCCCTTCCAGATGAGAGGAACCCTGACTGTGTTCACCGTGTACCTTTCCAGATGAGAGAGAAACTCTGACTGTATTTGCCATGTGCCCTTCCACTTGAGAGAGAAACCCTGAACTTCATCAGCCTTCTTGAACCAAGGTATCTTTCTCTGGATGCCTTTGATTGGACATTTCTATAGATTTGTTGTAACTGGGACATTTTCTCAGCCTTCGAACTGTAGACTAGCAACTTATCAAATTCCTCCTTTTAAAAGCCATTCTGTTCCTGGTATATTGCATTCTGGCAGCTAGCAAAGTACAACACCCATCATCCAGAGGCAGCTGGGTTGATAGAACTGTGGAATGGCCTTTTGAAGGTCCAATTATGGTGCCAACTACATGGCAATACCTTGCAGGGCTGGGGCAATGTTCTCCAGGAGGCTGTGTTTGCTCTGAAGCAGTGTCCACTGTATGGTGCTGTTTCTCTCATAGCCAGGATTCATGGGTCAAGAAATCAAGGGATGGAACTGGGAGTGGCACCACTCACTATCACCCCTGGTGATCCACTAGGAAAATACTTGCTTCCTGTCCCTGCAACATTAAGGTCTGCTAGTCTATAGGTCTTAGATCCAAAAGGAAGAGTGCTCCTACCAGAAGACACAACAATGATTCCGTTGACAGGAAGTTAAGCCTGCCACCTGGCCATTCTGCACTTCTCATGCCATGGAATCAACAGGCATAAAAGAGGATTACTGTTCTGTCTGGTGTGATTGATCCTGACTATCAAGGGAAAATAGGGCTGCAACTACACAATGGAGGTAAAGAAGAGTTTTCCTGGAATACAGGAGAACCCCTAGGGTATCTCTCAGTACTACCATGCCCTGTGACTAAAGTCAATGGAAAACTACAACCACCCAATCCAGGCAGGGCTACTAATGGTCCAGAAATTTCAGGAATGAAGGTCCAAGTCACCCCACCTGGAAAAGAACTACAGCCAGGTGAAGTACTTGCTGAGCATAAAGGTAACATGAAATGGATAGTAGAAGAAGGTAGTGATAAATATGACCACATGACCAGTTACAAAAACAAGGACTGTGATTGTATGAATATTCCCTCCCTGTTTTGTTATAATTATGTTTGCATTTGTTCATAAGCAAATATCTTATGTTCCTTTTATCATATGACATCACTTGTATTGTTTACATCATAGTATTTAAGTCATAGTATATGAAGTTTAAGAGTTAATGTTACCTAAGGACTTGCACCCTATTCTGGAGATGTAGTGCATTTCCAGTTGTATGTTGGACAGTGGAGTATTGTTAGGCAAAAAACATGTCTGTTATTGTGTTCTATTTGGAAATTAAGTATGTTTCAAGGTGATATGTATAGCTGCCAAGTTGACAAGGGGTGGACTGTGATGGTTAGGTTCTAGTTTCAACTTGGCCAAGTGATTATGCCTAGTTGTCTGGTCAGGCAAGGACTGACCTGACCATTGCTGCAAGGATATTTCATGGCAGGTTGATAAGCCAGAAGCTGGTGCATCAAATCATCACTCATTTAATCGCACTGTGGCTAATTACATCTGTGATCAACTAGGGCATGCCTCCCACAAAAAGATAATCTATTCAGTTGAAGGCTTTCAAGGAAGACTCTTTCATTGCTTCTTCAGCCAGTGAGCCTCTCCTGTGGAGTTCATCCAGACCCTTCATCAGAGCCCCCAGCTTCATAGCCTGCCCTATGGATTTTTTACTTTTCCATTTCCACGGCTGTGTGAGACACCTTTATAGATTTCATATTTACAGATCTCTCCTGTTGGTTGTGTTTCTCTAGAGAACCCTAACAGAAATTATAAATATCATATGTTTGTACCAGAAGAGCCCCCAAATACATGAAATATATTCACAAATTTGAAGGGATAAATAAACAGTTCTACATTATTAGCAGTAAGTTTTGATACACACTTTCAATTATGGATGGAACAGAGAAAGAAAAAATAAACATGAAAAAATAATTCTATCTAAATAGAAAATAATTAAGGAAATACAGGACTTGAACAATACTCTAAATGAGCTAGAACTAACAGACATATGTAGAACACATCACCCAACAAAAACAGAATACACATTCTTCTTGAGTGCACATAAAACATTCTCCAGGATAGAACATATGTTTGTTCACAAAACAAGTCTCAATAAATTAAAAAATATTGAAATCATACAATGTATCTTCTCTGACCACAAAAGAAAGGAGTGAGAAATCAATAATAGAGGGAGAAAGGAAAATTCACTAATATTTGGAAATTAAACAATATACTTTTAAACAATCAATAAGTCAAAGAAGAAATCATAAGGAAAATTAGAAATTATCTTAAGGCAAATGAAAACACAATGTACCAAATTTTAGGGGATGCAGCAAAGACAACGATAAAAGGGAAATTTTTAGCTCTCAATGTTTATGTTAAAAAAGAGGAAAGATTTCAAACCACAGACTAACCTCGCAACTGAAGGATCTAAAAAAAGAGGAGCAAACTAAATCCAAAGGGAAGAGTTACCATAGATTACAGTGGAGATAAATGGAAATAGAAAGTATTAATTAAACAAAAACAATAAAAAGAATCAACAAACAAAAAATTTGGCTTTGAAAAGATCAATACAATTTTCAATACAGTACAATTGCCAAAACTTTAACTAGATTGATGAAGAAAAAAGACAGAGAACACAAATAGCTAAAATAAAAAATGAAAATCTGGACATTACTAACAACTCCAGAGAAATAAATTGACACTTAAAGGATACTATGCACAAATGTTCACCAACAAATAAGATAACATAGATGAAATGGACAAATTCTTAGAAATTCACAAACTACCTACACTGATTTAAGAAGAAATAGAAGATCTTAACAAATCAATAACTAGTAAAGAGATTGAATGAATAATAAAAATAAATTCCCAATGAAGAGAAGCCCAGGTTCAGATGGCTTCACAGAGAAGTTTTACCAAATGTCCCAAGAAGAATTAGCACCAATCTTGCTCAAACTTTTCAAAAAAGATGAAGAGGATGGAAGACTCTGTAACTAATTCTGCTAGGTCAACACCACACCAATACCAAAGTCAGATAAAGATTCCACAAGAAAAGGAAATAATTCTCAACAAATTGCTAGCAAATCAAATCCAACAGCAATGTTAGTAGCATAAACCATGATTAAGTTGGATTTATCCTAGGTATGCAAGGGGGGTTGTTTTAGTTTTCTAAAAACTGTCAAAATGCAATATATTATATCAATAAAAAATTACTTTTTTAAAAAGATCAAAGGAGAAGGTAGAGTTATAAAAGAAAAGATAGTATTTATCAATGAGTTGACTCCTGAATCATTATATTGATATTTCTTTTAGTTTCCAGTGTCTTGGAGAAGCCAGAAGGAAAAGCCTAAAATTGTGGAACTGTAATACATACCAAACACTGAAATCTGTTCTATAACTAATTGTTGTGGTGTGCTTTGAAATTTATTGCTTTTTTGTATATATGTTATTTTTCACAATAAAAAAATTTTAAAAACAGTGATAGGTGATTTGAAGACTTACGTGTGCTGTACATCTACATGCTTATTTTTTAGTCATGTTTTATATGTCTTTCAATTAATTAAAGAACATTGCAAGATTAAAAAAAAAAAAGAGCCAGTATGGAAAGTCAAAAGATCAGATGACAGAGGAAGCCAAAAGAGGAGGCCACTGGAATGAGGAGCTGAAAGCAAGGAAACCTGGGAACAAAGGGCCAACAGAAGTCACCATGTGCCTTCCCATGAGACAGAGAAATCCTGGATGCTGTCTTTCCTTTGAGAAGCTATCCTCTTGTTGGTGCCTTAATTTGGACATTTTCACAACCTCAGAATTATAATATGTAACTTAATAGACTCCTTTATAAAAGCCAAAAAATGCAATATGTCAGAAATAAGTTTGCTTTTAACAATGGGAATTTATTAGATTACAAGACTACAGTTCTGAGGCCATGAAACTGTCCAAATCAAGGTATCATCAAGATGATACATTCTTCCTGAAGACAGGCTACATGCAATCCTGTACTTTTCTGTCACATGACAAGGACATGGTCTCTCCCTTCCCTTCTGGATTTCATTGCTTCCAGATTTTGGCTTCTGTGACTTCCTTTCTGTTTTTGAGGCTTTCTCTCTCAGCTTCTGTGTCATTCTCTCTGTGCCTTTCTCTGAATTTCATCCTCTTACAGGATTCTAGTAAGAGGATTTAAACCCATTGGGGGCATGCCTCAATTATAACCTAATCGAAACTTCTCACACACAATAGGTTTATACTCACAGGAATGGATTAGCTTTAAGAACAAGATCTTCTGGGGTCCATTCAGCTTCAAACTAGCACAGTGTTCAACATAAGAAAATCAATTAATGCAACACACCACATAAACAGAAAGAGTGATATAAGCACACGATCATCTCAATTGATACAGAAATGGCATCTGACAAAATCCAGCATCCCTTCTTGATAAAAACACTTAGAAAGCTAGGAATAAAAGCAAACTTCCTCAACATGATAAAGGGTATAACCCACAGATACCATCATACTTAATGGTAAAAGTTTGAAAGCTTTTCCCCTGAGATCAGGAACAAGACAAGGATGTCCACTGAATGTCTGTTATTCAGCCCTGTATTGGAAATTCTAGCTAGAGCATTTAGGCAAGAAAAAGACATACATGACATTCTAATTGGAAAGGAAGAAGTAAACTTTCCCTATTCATAAATGACATGATCCTTTATGTAGAATATCCTCAAGAATCCACAAGAAAACAATTAGAGCTAATAAATGGATTCAGAAAAATTTCAGAGTACAAGATTAGCTCTTGAAATTTTAGCTCTGTTTATATATGCCAGCATCTAACAATCCAAAATGGAAATTAAGAAAATAATTCCATTTTCAATAGTATCTAAAAGAATAAAATATCTAGGGATAAATATAACAAAGGAGGTGGAAGACTTGTGTATTAAAAACTACAAAGCACTACTGCAGGAAAGACCAAAATAATGGCAAGACATCTTGTGATTGGGCAGGCCACAGTGGCTCAGCAGGTAAGAATGCTTGCCTGCCATGCCCGAGGACCCGGGTTCGATTCCCGGTGCCTGCCCATGTTTTAAAAAAAAAAATACATCTTGTGATTATGGATTAGAAAACTTAATATTGATAAGTTGTTGTTCTAGTTTGCAAGCTGCCAGGATGCAACATACCAGAGATGGATTGGCTTTTAATAAAAGGGGATTTATTTCATTAGTTCTTCAGAGGAAAGGCAGCTAACTTTCAACTGAGGTTCTTTCTTACGTGGGAAGGCACAGGGCAATCTCTGCTGGCCTTCTCTCCAGGCCTCTGGGTTCCAACAACTTTCCCCAGGGTGATTTCTTTCTTCATCTCCAAAAGCCTGGGCTGAGCTGTGAGTGCTGAGACGAGGTATACTGAGGTGCTTGGGCTGTGCTACGTTAAGCTATCTTATTTAAGCACCAGCCAGTTAAATCAATCATTCATTACAGCAGGCATGCCTCTTAGCTGACTGCAGATGTAATGAGCAACAGATGAGGTTCACATAGGATAAGGCTCATGTCCACAGCAACAGAACTAGGTGCCTTCACCTGGCCAAGTTGACAACTGAATCTAACTACCACAGTTGTCAATACTACCTGAAGTGATCTATAGATTCATTGCAATCTCTACCAAAATTCCAGCAGCCATTTTTTTTTTCAGAAATGGAAAATCTAATCATCAAATTCACATGGAATCGCAAGGGGTCCCAAATAGCCAAATAAATCTTGGAAAAGAAGGACGAAGTTGGAGGTCTCATGCTTCCTGATTTCAAAACTTACTACAAACCCATAGTAATCCAAGCAGTGTGGTACTGGCATAAAGTAGACATATAGACCTATAGAATAGAGGTGAGAGTCCAGAAATGAACCCAGACATCTATAGCCAACTGATTTTCAAGAAGCGTATCAAGTACATTAAATAGGAGAAAATAATATCTTCAACAAATGATACCGAGAAAACTGAATATTCACGAGCAAAAGAATGAAATTGGAGCCCTACCTCATACCATATGCAAAAATTAACTCAAAATAGATCAAGAACCCAAACATAAGAGCTAAAGTCATAAAACTCTTAGAAGAAAACAGTGGAAAACCTTCATTATCTTGGATTGATGGGTCATTTCTTAGATATGAAAACAAAAGCAAAAGCGACAAAATTAAAAATACATAAAGTGAACTTCATAAAAATTTAAAACTTTCATACATCAAAGGATGTTATCAAGAACAAAAAGGCAAACTACTGAATGAAAGAAATATTTGGGAATCATGTATTAATAAAGGTTTAATACCCTGAATACATAAAGAACTCCTACAACTCAACAACAAAAAGACAGCCTAATTTTAAATGGGCAAGGGACTTGAATGGAGTTTTCTCCAAAGAAGATATACAAGTAGCCAGTAAGAACATGAAAAGCTGTTTTAGCATCATTAGCCATTAGGGAAGTGCAAATCAGAACCACAATGGAACAAGGGTCTAGTTGCTGGAAAGGAAGCTGCTGTCGCAATCATTTGGGACCCACTGGCTGCTTGTTGGTGCTTATACCAAGACCGCAGGTCCCTCCACATGCTTTGGGTAGCCACATGGAGCTGGAAGAGTTGGGTATCCAAGAGAAATGTGGTGTGCTCATATTCAGGAGCATGGCCCATGCAGCTGGATGTGTCACATGTGATCACCTTGGACTCATGGGGCTGCAGAACTGGGATCAGAAGAGTGCTGATATTGTGACCAGTGACGGGAATACAGTGCCAACAGGCAAAACACATAAGATGCATTTGTACTTTTGATTTTGCAAGGGTATGCATTTGTCAATCACATCTTTACTGAAGACTACTTAAAGAAATTATATATTTCAAATCTTGGAGTGGGACATAAGAGGTATATTGCTACCGGAAATTGAATTAGAAAATTGTCAGACTTCATGGGAAAATAACAGTGGTACATAATGGCAGATGGGTAGATGCCATCTAATTAAGGAAAAGGCTTCTGTGTCATGGTGCTTGTCGACATGTTTCCATAGCGAAATGATTATATATTGGCATATACCTCTCCTCAGAATGAGATGACACCCCAGACTGGGTATCAAGGATCAAAAACTTAATGAAGTAGGGGTATAGAGATGTGTTGGAGTTCTCTGCAGGGGTTGTATTATTTTTGTAACTGGCCTGTATGTTTAAATGTATTTTAAAATGAAAAGTTTTTAAAATTTTAATAGAGGCACCTACGGCATACTCCTTGCTTATCAGACACAGAGATGTTATTTACACAGTTCAATATCCTTATGAAAATTGGCCTCTATACATTGGTTGTGTTATTCTTGTATTTGATATAAATGAAAAAAGGGAATAAAACTCTCAGAAACAGAAGGATGGGTGGTATCTTCAAAATCTTTTAACTTTTTTTACCTGTTGGTGGAACATACATCACCATAAAGTATTGCCTGGAGAAACTGTGAAAATATCCAGATCTAATGTTCAAACTCTTAACATTATATCAAGATTTAAGGAAATCCAACTGCTTTTTGTACATCTTAGTATGTTTATTTTCCAAGGCTAGATAGTATATTTGAAGGCCAAATGGTTTACACAGTAGGATACCATTCTGGTTAGCAGTTGGCACTGAAGCACCTGTGGATGCAGATATGGTCAGCACTGTTCCAGAATCTGCTATGCCTGCTGCCCCTAGTTATGCAGTAAAGTATAGACTTTCATATGTGGAAGTGTTGTGCAAAACCTGTTAGGTAGGAAGAACCTTCATTCAGACAAATATGTGATTAAGACAATTTGGTGTTACAAAAAAAAAAATTGAAGTATTGTCAGACAACTTTATAGGCAAAAGAATTGTTCTTGTTGATGACTTTATTGTGAGCGGCAATACCATCTCTCCCATAATAAAATTGTTCAAAGAACCTGGTGCAAAAATTTGAGTAGCCTCACCACCAATTAGATTGCTATCCTTCATGGGAATAAACATTACCACAAAAGAAGAGCTTATTGCCAATAAGCCAGAATTTGATCATTTTTTGCAGAATATTTATAAGCAAACACTGTTGTATATCTGTAAGTAGAAAGGCTGGTTTCATATGTACAAGAAAGGGTAAAATTTTAAAGAAGAAAGTGGAAAAGCAAGAAATTATGATTCAAGAAATTGGGAATGGTCTGAAATATTTTGAAAAGATCGGTCATTGTACAGCTTGTCTCACTGGAGAATGCTCTCTGGAATTGGAATGGTAGCTGGTGGATGCAAGTATGTTGTTTTAAGATATAAAGGTGGTCAAGAAGTTACAGTAATTACACCTTATTATCCAGTTACTGTTACTCAGTTAGTACAATGTAAAATACCCTATGCTTATGTTTACCTTTGTGATTTGGGGATTTTTCTGAAAAGGCTACCCAAGTACTATGGTCTCTATCTTAGATAAATATTTTGGTGTACTCTAGGAATTTGTGTGGTCTTTTCAGTTTTATTTATAAGTTTAGTAAAACTTTGAGGTTACCTGTTATAAAATCAAATACATTTAATTTCAGATATTCAACAGTAATGCGAATAAGAGTTAAATTTCTATTTAAGAGCAGAATGCTAGGTAGTATATCTTCCCAAGAATTCTTAGAGAAATGTTTTTTGAGAGTTGTTGAAATTCAGTTATTTTCATAATTGAACTTTGCTAATTGCATTCAGTATAGCAATATGAGGTACTGCTGTACTTTTTCTTTTTAACACACAAGTGTTAACTAGCCTTTATCATTAGGTCAGAGAAGGCAGATGGTAAGTGGCGTTTGTCAAGTCCATGCTGAAAACATTTGCGAGAGTAAGTCAGATCAAAGTAGGAGATGAGAGGCAGACAGAGTAGGTGAATGAATATAACATTTCCTGCAGTTTGAATCCATTATGCCTCATAGGACTCTAGCCTCTAGAGCGCTCCTTGTGGTTACATCTAACTTAGACACATCCCTGTTTAAAAAAAAAGTTACACAACATAATTGCTTGTGCCTCAGTTACTCCAACTATAAAAGGGATGCTTATCTTATTAAGCTAAATAGGAATATTAGTGCCATGCTTTTGGAAGTAGAAGCCATCATTTCACCCCTAAATTTTTTTTCATGTCGAGACATACTTTTAACACTTCTACAATCAATAGATATCCCTGAAAATGTATTCATTTTTAATAATTTGGAAGGCATAATCATTTTAGAATGAAATACATAGTATACATGAAAGTACTTGTGGCCATACTGTACTGAAATTTCATAACATCTTAATTTTATATCAGTTGGAAAATCTTTTCTGTGGAAAGGGAAGAGACTAACTTCTCCCCATTCAGTTTGTCTGTTCTTTCAGAACATCCTTTGCCACTAGAACCTCAGAATGATGTTACAATCCTCTTGTACATATCAACATTTAAAGAATAAATACATTTTCTGAGGCTTAAGAGGTTATTATATTTGGGATACAACTGTACTTAGAAGAATCCAATGCCACGCCACACAAGTAAAGACGGAGTATGGAAAATAGTCCCTCTTCCATCCTTGGATCAGTGTGTATTGCACATGAAGGTTTAATAGTTCCTTTTTTAAACTTGGTTCAATTTTATTGCTTATGAACATTAGCAAGTGATTGCTGGAGCTAGAGCCAGGCAAGCTTACACCTCTTCCAGGGCACTGGCCTGCAACACTCCGGGTATTTCATTTCTTGGCCTCTGTCACTCCTAAATTTTAAGATTGTGCATTATTACTAGCTTTTGAAATGTTGGCTGTTACTCTGAAAATGATTCTGTTATAATATGAGGAGACACAATTTAATGTGCTTTGCAGCTTTCATTGAGATGACCTAAGAATGGTTGTAAAAAATGTGTCTGCTAGATTGTGCAACAGGACTGAATGTAAAAACTCAGAAATGGACAGCACAATACTACCTAACTGTAATACAATTAGGTTAAAACATTGAATGAAGCTGAATGGGAGAATGATAGAGAGAGGAGGGCTGGGGGCAGAAATGAAATCAGAAAGAAAGACGATAAACACTGAGATGGTATAATCTAGGAATGCCTAGAGTGTATAATGATAGTGACCAAATGTACAAATTTTTAAAATGTTTTTGCATGAGGAAGAACAAAGGAATGTCATTACTGCAGAGTGCTGAAAATAGATGGTAATTAATATTTAAAAATTTTAACTTATGTGTGAGACTAAAGCAAAAAATATTTATTTGGTACAAAATTTATATTTTGATGAGTGCATTTCCTAATATAACTTATGTAGACAGCTTAATTGAACACCATGAGTACATGGAACGTTGAGTACGACATGAGATTTTGTTGGTTTGTCCAGAGTGATGCCTCGATAAATCCCAGAGTGATTTGAACAGTAAATCAAAAAGTATTTGCAAAGTCCCCTTCAGGGAATGGTGAGAAAGGGGGAAAATTCAATTTCCCCAAGTTGAATTCTTGATATTCTCACAAGCAGTGTGGACATCCAAAGCTATAGGCTGAGCCCCAATCTTGAGGGTTGTTCATATGAAACTTAACCCCACAAAGGATAGGTCAAGCCTACTTAAAATTAGGCGTAAGTGTCACCCCCAAGAGAACCTCTTTTGTTGCTCAGATGTGGCCTCTCTCTCCAGCCAACACAACAAGTAAACTCGCCATCCTCTACGTGGGACATGACTCCCACGGGTGTGGACCTTCCTAGCAACATGGGACAGAAATCCTCGAATGAGCTGAGACTCAGCATCAAGGGATTGAGAAAATCTTCTCAACCAAAAGGGGGAAGAGTGAAATGAGACAAAATAAAGTGTCAATGAATGAACGACTCCAAACAGAGTCGAGAGGTTATCCTGGAGGTTATTCTTATGCATTAAATAGATATCACCTTATTAGTCAAGATGTAATGGAGAGGCTGGAGGGAACTGCCTGAAAATGTGGAGCTGTGTTCTAGTAGCCATGTTTCTTGAAGATGATTGTATAATGATATAGCTTTCACAATGTGACTGTGATTGTGAAAACCTTGTGTCTGAAGCTCCTTTTATCTACCTTATCAACAGACAAGTAAAACATATGGAATAAAAATAAATAATAGGGGAAACAAATGTTAAAATAAATTTAGATTGAAATGCTAGTGATCAATAAAAGGGGGGTAAGGGGCATGGTATGTATGATTTTTGCTGTTTTCTTTTTATTTCTTTTTCTGAATGGATACAAATGTTTCACAAAATAATCATGATGATGAATATGCAACTATGTGATGATATTGTGAATTACTGATTATATATGTAGAACAGAACGATAAAAAATTAAGAATCTTTGTGTTTGATGTTTTTTGGTATGTTAAAAAATTTTTTAAATTAATTTTTTAAAAATGTGTCTGCTGGATAAACTTTCCTACATTTGACTAGAAAGTGTGATCCATGATACTTAGTGCCCTAATAGCATAAGCCCAGCAAGTAACATAGTACATTTGAAATTTTAAAAAAAATTTAGATTCCTGTAAATCTTGAATTTCACTAATTATAATATGCTTTTTTGTGCAATGATCATTTGCAAACACACATACATTTATGTATATATGCACATATATGTAGACATGTATAATTGCAATAAGTGAGCAGGTAGATACACTATAAGGAACAATTTTGTTTAAGGATCAAGGTGATAGCTACTTTTTTAGAATTGGGTGCTCATATCCAAGAACCAACTTATAATCACTTTTTCTTACTTTGTTTTATTGGGATCTAGCAAATTAGATTTTTTTTTTTTTACAAATTAGATTTAATTATGAAACTATCTTGTTTTTCAAAGACTTCTTGTAACAGTTGAGAATTAGAATTTTAAGAAGACATTCCATCTAGCCCCCATTTCTGTAAAATTAAGTAAACATAAATATTTGTTTCTGTGTTATTAAGTTGCAATAATTTGATGTATTTAGTGTCCATATTCATTTAGAAATTTAATATTTATTAATGACGTAAGCTTTTTGTGTTAGTTAGATTCAGTTGTCAACTTGGCCAGATGAGCATACCTAGTCTTGTTGCTGCAGACATAAGCCAATGGTATGTGAACCTCATTTGTTACTAATTACATCTGCAGTCAGCTAGGAGGCATGTCTGCTGCAATGAGTGACGTTTGACTTAATTGGCTGGTGCTTAAATGAGAGAACGCAAGGTAGCACAGCTAAGCAGCTCGGCATTCCTCATCTCAGCACTCGCAGCTCAGCCCAGGCCTTTGGAGATGCAGAAAGAAATCACCCCGGGGAAAGTTGTTGGAACCCAGGGGTCTGGAGAGAAGACCAGCAGAGACCGTCCTGTGCCTTCCACATAAGAAAGAACCTCAGTGGAAAGTTAGCTGCCTTTCCTCTGAAGAACCAACAAAATAAATCCCCTTTTATTAAAAGCCAATCTGTCTCTGGTGTGTTGCATTCCAGCAGCTAGCAAACTAGAACACTCTTTCACCCTCATTTGGAATATAATCTCACATATTATATTATTGCTGGACAAGGTAAAATCTTGACAACTCTTGGAGTTCACCTGCACCAGCAGGTCAGATAACCCTGTGGCACAAGCAATTCGGCATTTGATTGTGAGTTCTGGGCCCATTTCAGCTTGTACAGACACTGGTCTTGAAAATATTCTCCAAAGATTTAGGTCAGAATTTGAACCAAACTTACATTTGATTTTTTTAAACAAGAGACTCAGGGAAGATTCCAAGCCCAAATCTCCAATTTGACTTTTGTGTTTTCCATGATATTTATTTTGTTTTATTGAGTTGATTTCATAATAGAAGATAGTACTTCAGCAAGTTATCTTAATGATTTTAAAATATCTTAATATTTTTCTATCATGGCCTTTAAAAAAATTTTTTTTTGCTGTTGTGTAATATAACATATACAAAGCAAAGAAAGAGAAAAGCAATAGTTTTTAAACCACTCTTCAACAAGTAGTTACAGAACAGATCCCAGAGTTTGCCATGGGCTACGATATGATCCTCTCAGATTTCTTTTTCTAGCTGCTCCAGAATATAGAAGCCTAGAAGGAATGAACTTTTTTCTAATCGTCGCAATTGAGTTTTTCTTTTTTGTGAAAAATAACATATATGCAAAAAAGTAATATATTTCAAAACATAGCACAATAATTAGTTGTAGAACAGATTTCAGAGTTTGACATGGGTTACAATCTCACAATTCTACATTTTTACTTCTAGCTGCTCTAAGATACTGGAGACTAAAAGATTTATGAATTTAATGATTCACCAATCATATTCATTTGTTAAACCCTACCTTCTCTGTATAACTCCACCATCACCTTTGCCTTTCCATACCTCTCTTTAGGGGTATTTGGGCTATGCCCATTCTAACTTTTTCATGTTGGAAGGGGCTGTCAATAATATGGGGTAGGGAGACGGAACTAGCTGATGTTCTGGAGAGGCTGGGGCCTCTAGATTTCAGGACTTATCTGGTCCGGGGACCCATCTAGAGGTTGTAGGTATCTGGAAATTTACCCCAGTGCCTGGATCCTTTGTAGAATCTTATATATTGCCCTAGGTGTTCTTTAGGATTGGCTGGAAGGGTTTTGGTTGGAGTTTGGCAACTTATAATAGGTAGCAATGTCTAACTGAAGCTTATGTAAGAATGACTTCCAGAGTAGCTTATCACCTCTATTTGAATTCTCTCTGCCACTAATACTTTATTAGTTACACTTCTTTCCCCCTTTTGGTCAGGATGGAAATGTTGACCCTACTGTGCTAGGGCTGGACTCATCCCTGGGAGTCATCTCCCACACCACCAGGGAGACTTTCACCCCTGGATGTCATGTCCCTCGTAGTGGGAAGGGCAATGACTTCACTTGCAGAGTTGGGCTTAGAGAGACTGAGGCCACATCTGAGCAACAAAAGAGGTCCTCCAGAAGTAACTCTTAGGCATGCCAATAGGTAGTCTCAGCTTCTCCACTACCTACATAAGCTTCACAAGATTAAGCCTCAAGATTGAGGGCATGGCCTATTGGTTTGGGTGTCCCTAATGTTTGACACAGTATCAGGGGATTCCCTGATGGTAAAGTTTAATATTTCCATATTTTTTCTCCTATCCTCAAGGGACTTTGCCAATACTTTTTGATTATCTGCTTAATATATTCTAGGATGTATCTAGGCATTACATTAAGCCATACAGGATTAAAAGTCCTCATCTTATTCTGAGCTCCCTGTGTTTCAATTGTTCAAACGCACTACCCAGACAGGTTGAGTTAGTTTATGTACTACAGAAAATTTAGATTCCAGACCAAATAAACCTTTCTTCCTTTGGTCTAAAGGAGTAGGTGTGGTTCTAAAATATAGACATTGTCTTCCTTACCCCCGATGGTCTGAATTACCTTAACTGAGACCTGATCAGCCTCATTCTTATCTCTAAATACCAGATTATACATATATAAAACAGCCTCTCAAAATCCAGAAATAGTAATTACCACTCTGGACTAAATTTGTCTTCTATAAGAGCTTACAATGTAGGCCCCTGTTTTCTTATAAGCATTTTCTAAAGGAGACCATACAATAATTATTCTTTTGTTTCTGGTTTATTTTGCCTCACCAAATGTCCCACAGTTTCATTCACATCATTGCATGCCTCACAACTTCGTTCCTTTTTGTAGCAGCACAATATTCAGTCTTATGTATACACCATTGTTCACCAATCTACTACTCAGTCATTGCATCCTTCAGCCACCTGCATTCATCAGGCATCATGTATAATGCCCAATGTCCACAGTCCATCAGCACTCTCAATTTTAGATAATTTCATTGTTCCCAAGAGAAAGATAACCAATAAACACACCTTCACAAAATAGGAAATCTAAACCTCCTCTTAACACTTGTCCCTCCTTCCATTATTTATCCCTGCTATTGCTGTGGTACCGCTGATGTTTTCCTGCTAAACATAGCCCACAGCACGCAATAGCAGCCACCCTTGCCCTGCACCCCAGACTCAAACACCCCCCATACATGAATCACACCATTGAAGCAGTTCCTGCCAGAACCCATTTATATTTCTAGTTTTAATCAGTGGGACATGTAGGTCTACACAACTCCTTTCAATCTTCTTCACCTTCAGTACGTAATATTACTTATAGACCCATGAGAGAATTGCCCTCATTTCTATCTATTATCTTACATTTGAGTTCAACCTCATTAGCTAACCATTCACCCATCTTTAGATTCCATATATCTCTAGGTCCCCCATCTTCTGTATTATAAGCCTCTGATTTTACCTTTACCATGGTCATAAAAGTGGAATCGGACAGTATCTATCCTTTTGCGTCTGGCTTATTTCACTCAACATTATGTCCTTAAGGCTCACATATGTTGTGAAGTGCTACAAGATGTCATTTTGTCTTACTGCTGCATAGTATGTATAAAACACATTTTGTTAATCCACCCGACTGTTGATGGGCACTTGGATTGCTTCCATCTTTTGGCAATTGTGAATAATGCTGCTATGAACAACAGTGTGAAAATACCAGTTTTTTTCACTGCTTTCAGCTCTTCTGGGTATATACTTAGTAATGGTATTGCCAGGTCATAGGGCAACATGATATTTAGTTTCCTAAGGAACCGCCAGACCATCTTCCATAGCAGCTGTACCATTGTACATTCACAAGAGAAGTGCATAAGTTTCCCAATTTCCCCACATCCTCGCTAACATTTGTGGTTAACTATATGTTTACTAGCAGCCGTATTTATAGGTGTGAATTAGTATCTCATTGTAGTCTTAATCTGCATTTTCCTTACAGCTAATGAAAATCAGCATCTCTCCATGTGTTTCTTTTTAGCTATCTGTATTTGCTCTTCAGAAAAATGCCTATTCATATCTTTAGCCCATTTCATAATGGGACTGTTTATTCTTTTGTTGTTGAGTTGTATGTTTTTTTATGTAACAGGATATCAAACCTTTATCCAATACATGATTTCCAACCATTTTCTCTCATGTAGTTGGCTCCCTCTTCACCTTTTTTTTTTTTGCTACTATGGGATTTTGATTTACTTTTTTTTTTTAGTATGGACAGGCTCCGGCAATTGAATCCAGATCTCCAGCAAGGCAGGCGAGAACTCTGCTATGGAGCCACCATTGCCCACCCCTTCTTCACCTTTTTGACAAAGTCTTTTGAGGTGCAGAAGCATTTGATTTTGAGGAGTTCCCTTTTATCATTTTTTTCTTTCATTGCTTGTGCTTTGGGTTTAAAGTTTAGGAAGCTACCTCCTATTATTAGGTATTGATGATGTTTCCCTAGCTTTTATTCTAGGAGCTTTATGGTACTGGGTTTTTACTTGGTGTTTGAGCCATGTTGGGTTCATTTTTCTGTAGCGTGTAAGGTAAGGATCCTCATTCATTCTTTTGGCTATTGATATCCAGTTCTCCCATGCCTATTCATTGAAAAGCCTATTTTATCCCAGTTCAGTGATTTGGGGGCCTTGTCAAAAATCAGTTGACCAGAGATTTGGTGGTCTATTTCTGCACTCTTGATTTGATTCCATTGTTCAGTATGCCTATCTTTGTGCCAGTGCCATGCTGTTTTTGACTACTGTGACTTTATAATAATTTTTAAAGTCAGGAAGTGTTAATCCTCCCACTTTATTCTTCTTTTTAAGGATGCTTTTAGCTATTCAGGGTCTCTTTCCCTTCCAGATGAATTTGGTAACTAGCTCTTGCAAGTCTTCAAAGTAGGTTGTTGGAATTTTGATTGGTACTGCATTGAATCTGTAAATCAACTTGGGTAGAATTGACATCTTAACTATATTTAACCTTCCTATCCATGAGCAGGGAATGTCTTTCCCCCTGTTTAGCTCTCCCTTGATTTCTTTTAGGAATGTTATATAGTTTTCTCTGTACAAGTCCTTTATGTCCCTAGTTAAGTTCATTCCTAAGTATCTGATTCTTTTAGTTGTTATTTTGAATGGAAGTTTTTCCTTAACTGACTCCTCAGTTAGGTCATTGCTTGTGCATAAAAACATTACTGATTTTTGCACATGAATTTTATATCCCGCCACCTTGCTGAATTTATTAGCTCAAGTAACTTTGTTGTAGATTTCTCAGGATTTTCCAAGTATAGTATGTCATCTGAAAATAATGAAAGTTTAATTTCTTCCTTTGCAATTTGGATACCTTTCATTTCTTTGTCCTGCCTGATTGCTCTAGCTAGAACTTCTAGTACAATGGTGAATAGTAATGGTGACAGTGGGCATCCTTGTCTCATTCCTGATCTTAGGGGGAAAACTTTCAGTCTCTCTCCATTGAGTACAATGCTGGTTATTGGTTTTCCATATATGCCCTTTATCATATTGAGGAAGTTACCTTTGATTCCTAAATTTTGAATTTTTTTTATCAGAAAAGGATGCTGAATTTTGTCTCATGCTTTTTCAGCATTAATTGAGATGATATATGATTTTTCTTTTCCAATTTGTTAATGTGTTGTATTACCTTAATTGATTTTTTTTGCATTGAACCACCCTTGCATTCCTGGTATAAACTCCATTTGGTCATGGTGTATAATTCTTTTAATGTGTTATTGGATTCAATTTACTAGTATTTTGTTGAGAATTTTGTATCTATGTTCATTAAGGAGATTGGCTTATAGTTTTCTTTTCTTATAACATTTTTACCTGGTTTTGGTATTAAAATGATGTTAGCTTCATAAAATGAGTTAGGTAGTATTCCTTTTTTCCTCAGTTTTTTGGTAAAGTTTGAGCAGAATTGGTGTTAATTCCTTATGGAATGTTTGGTAAAATTCCCCTGTGAAGCCATCTGGCCCTGGGCTTTCCTTTGTTGGAAGATTTTTAATGACTGATTGAATCTCTTTACTTGTTATTGGTTTCTTGAGATCTCCTATTTCTTCCTAAGTCAATGTAGCTTGTTTGTGTGTTTCCAGGAATTTGTCCAACTCATCTAAGTTGTCTGGTTTGTTGCATATAGTTGTTTATAGTATCATCTTATGATTTTTTTTTTATTCCTTCAGGGTCTGTGGTAACACACTGTGGTAGTTAGATTCAGTTGTCAACTTGGCCAGGTGAAGGCACCTAGTTCTGTTGCTGTGGACACGAGCCAATGGTATGTGAATCTCATCTGTTGCTGATTTACATCTGCAGTCAGCTGGGAGGCGTGCCTGCTGCAATGAGTGACATTTGACTTAATTTACTGGTGCTCAAATGAGAGAGCGCAATGTAGCACAGCCCAAGCAGCTCAGCAGACCTCATCTCAGAACTCACAGCAAAGCCCAGGCTTTTGGAGATGCAGAAAGCAATCGCTCTGGGGAAAGTTGTTGGAACCCAGAGTCCTGGAGAGAAGGCCAGCAGAGATTACCCTGAGCCTTCCCAAGTAAAAAAGAACCTCAGTTGAAAGTTAGCTGTCTTTCCTCTGAAGAACAAATGAAATATATCCCCTTTTATTAAAAGCCAATCCATCTCTGGTGTGTTGCATTCCAGCAGCTAGTAAACTAGAACATGCACCCCTTCTCATTTCTGATTTTGTTTATTTGCATCTTCTCTTTTTTCTTTGTCAGTCATGCTAGTTGCCCATCAATTTTGTTGATTTTCTCTAAGAACCAGCTTTTGGTTTTATTGATTCTTTCTATTGTTCTTTTGTTCTCCTGTTCATTTAGCTATGCTTTAATCTTTGTTATTTCTCTTACTCTATTTGCTATGGGGTTAGTTTGCTGTTCTTTCTTGCGTTCCTCCATGTGAACAGTTAAGCCCTCAATTTTTGCTCTTTCATGTTTTTTAATACAGGCATTTGGGGCAGTAAATTTCCCTTTCAGCACAGACTTTGCCACATCCTATTAGTTCTGGTATGTTGTATTCTCATTTTCATTTGTCTCCATATTGCTACTGATTTCTTCTTTGACCCACTGGCTATTTAAGAGTGCGTTATTTAATCTCCATATATTTGTGAAAATTCTTGTTCTTTGGTGGTTATTGATATCCAGCTTCATTCCATTGTGATCAGAGAAAGTGTTTTGAATAATTTCAATCTTTTTAAATTTATAAAGATCTCTTTTGGGCCCCAGCATATGATCTACCCTGGAGAATGTTCCATGAGCATTAGAGAAGAATGTATATCCTTGTGTTTTGGGGTGTAATGACCTATATATGTCTGTTAGGTCTAATTCATTTATCAACTTGTTTAACTTTATTTCCTTGTTGATCTTCTGTCTGGTTGTTCTGTTTATAGAGGAGAGTAGTGTATTGAGGTCTCCTACTATTATTGTTGAAACATCTATCACTCCCTTCAGTTTTGCCAATGTTTGTCTCATGTACTTTGGAGCTCATTGATTGGGAGCATAAACATTTATGATTGCTACTTCTTCTTGGCGAATTGTCTCTCTTATTAATATATACTGTCCTTCTTTGTTTCTTATTATGTCTTTACATTTAAAATCTGTTTTGTCAGATATTAGTCTAGCTATTTCTGCTTTCTTTTGGTTTCAACTTGCATGGAAAAATTTTTTCCATTCTTTCAATTTCAGTCGTTTTTATCCTTGTGTCTAAAATGAGTTTCTTGTAGGCAGCATATGACTGTGATCCATTCTGCTAATATGTATCCTTTAATTAGTAAGCTTAGCCCATTAACATTCAAAGTTATTACTAAAAAAGCATTTCTTGAATCCCTCATCTTATCTTTTGGATTTTATTTGTCAGATCCATATATTCTTTTACATCTTTCTCTTTTTATCCTTTAAATTATCCTTACTGGTACTCTTCAATTCTGTGTCCCCCTCCAGACTCCCCTCTCCTGTCTTTTTTTTTTTTTTCAACTGGCGGGACCCCAACAAGAGGGCCAGTCTCTTTTGAAAAATTCTTTCAGGATTTGTTTGTCTGTGAAATTTTTAATCTCTTCCTTAGTTTTAGGGGACAATTTGGCTGGCTACAGAATTCTTGCCTGAGGTCTTTCTCTTTCAAGGTTTTAAATATATCATACCACTGCCTTCTCACCTACATTGTGCCAGTTGAGTAGTCTGAACTCAGTCTTATGTGGTTACTCTTGTATGTAGTAGATTGTTTATCTCTTGCTGCTTTCAGGATTTTCTGCTTCCCTTCAACGTTTGACAGAATGATTAGTATGTGTTTTGGGAAAGGTCTATTTGGATTTATTCTATTTGGAGTTCAATGAGCTTCTTTGACTTGCATATTTATGTCCTTCATAAGGGTTGGGATGTTTTCCTCCATTATATACTCAACTAATCTTCCTTGCCCTTTACTCTTCTCTTCTCATTCTAAGACACCAATGATTCTTATATGTGTGTGCTTTGTTTTGTCCATCATTTCCCTGAGATCCAATTCAAATTTTTGCATCTTTTTTGCCATTTGCTGTTTTGAGTATTCAAAATCAGTTGTCCTGTCCTCTAGTTTGCTTATTCTTTCTTCTACCTCTTCAAATCTGGTGTTGTGTGTCTCTAGCATGTCTTTTATTCGGTCTACAGCATCTTTAATGTCTGTGATTTTTACTATTTTTCTATTTATTCTTTAAAATTCCTCTTTATGCTCTTCTAGTGTCTTCTTGAACTCCTTTATGTCATTAGCCATCCCATTTATTTTATTTAGTAGAGTTATATGAACCTCTTTGACTAGTTGTTCCAACCTCTATGTCTCCTCTCATGTTTTAATTTGGTCATTACGCAGGGCTATATTTGTCTACATCATGTATGCTTAGTGATCACTGTTGTCTTTGCGGCATGTAAATATTTTGATTGGTTTACTTTAGAAGTTGATTTCCTTCAATAGTCTAAAGCCTATTTGTGGGATTGATGTGGTGCAGGATGCAGGGTGCAGGGTGGGGCATAACATTGCGGTGATGTGACACAGCGCAGGTATAGGCGCATGTTGAGGATGCTATGCTGGTGCCTGTGAGTGTGGACACCTAGCGGCAGAGGAGGATATGGTTGCATGGATGCATTGGTCTGTGGGGCCCGGTGCTGGTGTGCGCTGGCTTTGTGCGCATGTGCAGAACTAGGGCAGCCAGTTGGTGTTGCATCTGCATGGGTTAGGGGCGGATGTAGCCGGCTGCGCATGTCAACACTTTCCCAGAGCTGGGGGTGTGACTGGGGGCTGTGCGCATGTGCGGATCTGGGTGTGCTGTAAGCTGATATACACGTGCACAGAGCTTAGAAGGGTGGGGTGGGGTTGAGCATTTGTTTTGACATTTACACACTGCCTGTAGGGGGCAGAGACTAGGAAGCAGGGCTCAGGTGAGTAGGCAAGATTGTGCTTGCGCAGAATAGGTGGGTTCGGCTGGGGCAGGCATGCGCACACTTGGAATGGGTTTGCAGAGCAGGTACACCCGCAAGGAGTTGGCTGGGCAGGGGTGCTGAAAGAATTCCGGCAGGTGACCGGGTTCGGGTGCATGGGGTGTGCTGGAGGGTAGCATGGTCAAGAAATGTGGCTTGGCTTACTCCCTCGTCCCCATCTCCCATCCGTGCACTCCTGAAGGTACCACGTTTTCGCAGTAGGCTCTATCATGGCCTTTTATTTCACAAGTTTCCAAAGCTTGAATTAAATTACATTTTTTGACAAATTTAATCTCAAATGTTGTTTAGATGCTTTAAAAATTATGTAGAGTACTATAAACTATAAAATGAAAAATGTTTTCACAGGATCTATATTGTTGTGAACTAAACTAAACCTACTTTTTTGTGACTTTTGTGATGCCTTGGTAACAAATATATGTATTAAGAATGTTTAGAAAGAAACAAAACAGGGCAGTACAACAGTGGCTCAGCAGGCAGAATTCTTGCCTGCCATGCCGGAGACCTGGGTTCAATTCCTGGTGCCTGCCCATATAAAAAAAACAAGCAAAAAACCCCCACTCTACACCCACTTGGATGGCTGTTATTTCAAAAATGGAAAATGGCAAGTATTGGTGAGGATGCAGTGAAATGGGAAACTTTGTTGGTGGAAATGTAAAGTGCTGCAAGTGCTGAGGAACACATTTTGGCAGTTTCTCAGAAAGTTGAACATAGACTTATTAAATTACCCAGCAATTCCACTTTTAGGTATACACCCCCAAAGAATTGAAAACTGGAACTCAGGTATATTTATATAATAATGCTCATAGCAGAATTATTCCTGATAGCCTAACATTGGAAGCAACCCAAGTGTCCAGCATGGGTGAATGGATAAACAAAATGTGGTATATACATACGATGGGACATTATTAGGGCATAAAAAGGACTGAAGTTCTGTATATGCTACAACATACGTGAACAAGATGTCATGTTGAATGAAATAAACCAGACACAGAAGGATAAATATTGTATGATTCTTCTTACATGAAATACCTAGAATATATAAATTCTATAGATTGAAAGTGAATTACAGATTACCAAAGGCCTGGGGTGGGAAGGATAAGGATGGGGAATTATTGCTTAATGGGCACAGAATCTGGTTTTGGTGATGAAAAAGTTTTAGTAGTGATGGTGGGTATTGTAGCACAACATTATGAATATATTTAATTCCACTGAGTTGTACACTTGAAAGTGGTTAAAATAGGAAATTTTAAGTTGTCTGTATGTTACCATAATAAAAAGTTTTTAAAAAGGTAATGCATGTGTGTTTGTTTTAAGTATATATTGTGAAATTCTCCACCACAGCAGTTTTACCAATTTGTATTCTCACTAGCAATGTATAAGAATGTCTACTTCCCTACAGTTTGCCAAACTAGTTTGTGATTAGCTTTATAAATTTTTGCCAATCTGATATCTGATAAATAGCATCTGTGTGGGTTTTGTTTGTTTTAATTGTGTTTTTCCTCAAATCTTTTATTTTGAAATAATTTTAAATGTGTGGGATGGATAAAAAAATAATGTAAAACTTGTACAGAGAACTCCAGCAAACAGCCCCCCACCCTCGGATATCTAGATCCACCAATTTTATCATTTTGCTGCATTTGCGGCCATCTACTTATCTATCACTTTTGAAAACATTTGAGAGTAGGTTATATACATCATGCTCCTTGAAACATGATACATCTATGTATATTTCCTACGAATAAGGATATTCACTTATGCAACCACTTAAATACAATCATCAGGCTCAAGAACTTTAACATTGATATAAAGCTTTCAATTTATAATCCAATTTTTTTTCATATGTCCCAGTAATGTCCTTTTGGGATTTTTTTTTCATATTAGATCCAATCCAGGATCATGCATTGCATTTAATTCTCATTGTCTCTTTAGTTGCATTTTTTAAAAAATTGTGGACACATATATACAACATAAATTTTTCCATCTCAGCCACAAGAAAGCATCCTAGTCAGTGGGATTAATTACACTCAGTATTGTACTACTCTCACCACCATCCATTTCTAGACCTTTCCCATCACCCCAAATGGACCATATACCCATTATGTGTTAGCTCTCCATTTCTCCCTACTACAACCCCTAATAACCTCTACTCTATTCTGTCTCTATGCATTTCATATTCTATCTGCCTCATATAAGTGAAATCACACTATATCTGTCCTTTTGTGTCTGACTTATTTCCCTTAACGTGATGTCTTCAAGATTTATCCATATAATGGCATGTATCAAGACTTCATTCCTTTTTTAAGGCTAATATTCCATTGTTTGTATAAACCACATTTTGTTTATCCATTCATCTGCTGATGGACTTTTGGGTTGCTTCTACTTATTATGAGTCAGATGGAATGTCTCAAATGTTCAATCATCTCTTTTTTTTGTTACATAGTCTTTTGCACTTTTAAAAATGTTTTATTGTAAAAAAAATATATATATATACAATGCGAAGAAAGAAAAAATGATTCTTTTCAAAGCATACTTCAGTAAGAAGTTACAGAACAGACATCAGAGATTGTCATATGCTATCATTTCACCATCTGAAATTTTTCCTTCTAGCTGCTCCAAAACACTGGAGACTAGAAAGAATAATAATATAGTGATTCTAGCAGTCCTGGAATAGAAAATCCTATTTTCTCTCTTATACCTCCTCCTTCTCCTCTGATCTTTCTCCCAATCTATAGGGATCTTTAGGCAATGCCTGTTCTGATTTTTTTCACATTGAGAGGTTGTCAACACCAGAGGATAGGGGGATGTAGTCAACTGAAAATCATGGAGAGGCTGGTCCCTCTGGGTTTCAGGATTTATCTGACCCAGGAACCCACTGGAAATATCTTCTGTTGGGTTTTGAACTTTTTTCCTCCTAATTTTTAAAATAAATTAAGGAATTTTTAATATTCCTTAAATATTAGGATATAAGCCCTTTATTTGTAACATAAGTTGCAAATATTTTCTCCCAGGTTTCAATTGGGTTTTTAATTTATGATATTTTTTCTAATATAAAAACTTTACTTTTATGTAGTCAAGACATTCACTTTTCCTTTTAATGCATCTGAATTTGACTTATAGTTAGAAAACTTTCCTTCACACCCAGGATAAAGAGGAATTCACTCACTTTTTATAAGACTTGTGTAGTTTCATATTTACATTCAGATCCCTGATCCATTTAGAGTTCATGTTGTGGACAGAATGAAGTATGGCTTTAATTTTTATCTTTGTTATCCAAATGACTAACTACTTTTTCCAGCAGCATTTATTTAAAAGACTTTTTTGTGACCAGGTGTTTTGAGATGCCAACTTTATTATATATTAAAGTTTCTATGTAGTTTGTTCTATTTATGGACTTTCTTTTTTGTTCCACTGGACTATCTATTCATGTGCCTGTACTTCAGTATTTAATTATAAATACTTTATAGTATGTTGTTGTTTTTTTGTATGCTGTATGGCAGGGACCACATTTCATTCTTTTTCCATGTGAGTATCCCGTTATTACAGCACATTTTGTTGAATTTTTGTTTGTTTGTTTTTTCTTTCTTTTTAACTGCTTGTTTGTTTGTTTTGGGGAAGTGCATTGGCCTGACATCGAACCCAGGTCTCCCACATGGCAGGTGAGAATTCTTTTTTGCTTTTTCTTTTTTTGTTAATTTTTAAACTTTTAAAAAAATATATAACAACAAACAAACACAAACATTCTTAACTTATGATCATTCTGTTCTACATATATAATCAGTAATTCACAATATAATCACATAGTTGCACATTCATCATCATGATCATTTCTTGGAATGTTTGCATCTATTCAGAAAAAGAAATAAAAAGAAAACAGAAAAAAATTCATATATACCATACCCCTTACGCCTCCCTTTCATTGATCACTAGCATTTCAATCTAAATTTATTATAACATTTGTTCCCCCATTATTTATTTTTATTCCATATGTTTTACTTTTATGCTGATAAGGTAGACAAAAGGAGCATCAGACACAAGGTTTTCACAATCACACAGTCACATTGTGAATGCTATATCATTATACAATCATCTTCAAGAAACATGGCTACTGGAACACGGCTCTACATTTTCAGGCAGTTCCCTCCAGCCTCTCCATTACATCTTTTTTTTTTAATTAAAAAAAATTACAGGAAAAAACAAAAGCATTCTTAATATGTGATCATTCCATTCTACATATATAACCACTAATTCACATTATCATCATATAGTTGCATATTCATCATCATGATCATTTCTTAGAACACTTGCATCAATTCAGAAAAAGAAATAAAAAGACAACAGAAAAATAAAACGAAAAGAGAAAAAAAAA
>PVIY010018967.1:0-46652 GCA_004026745.1 Myrmecophaga tridactyla
TAACAAAGGAAAGAGAACAAACTCTTAAATTATAATTCAAGAAAGCTTCCCTGGGGAAAAGTACTTGAAATGACATGTTAAAGGAAGATATCTTAAACATGATAATTTTTCATACAGAGAAATTAACACCAAGATACATATTAGTAAAATTTCTAGACTAAAAATGAAAGAAAAGAAAACCTTGGGACATTGAGGAAAATAAAATGACTAAAGAGTAAGGGAAAGAAATTTATATGATTAGACCTTTGGTGTGATGCTTTATTTGAAAAAAAAAGAGTATCATATTGTTAATATTTAGCAAAATAAAACGTGAGACAAACGTGTCCAGTAAAATTGATGTTTTAGTGTAAAAAATATAGTCAAACTGGTTCCAACATTCAAAAATTTAGAAATAAATTTATCCAGGGGTTCTTCTTGAGTAATCTAGAAAACAAGCTTTAGACAACCAAAATGATGAAACTCATGTTGTCATAAAGCTGGTGCATACATTAATTGTGTTATTATATGTGGAGCTAAAATTAAATGGGAATAAGTGAAAGGATGCATTTTATTATATACTCTGGTGAAGTTGAAATCATGCAGTTATTAAAGATGGGGAATTAGGAAGACTGAAACAAAAAAAAATGTTCATTAATTGTATTGATGATGTTACTATTGTTCTATGAATCTTTTGTTAAATACACAGTAAGATAAAGCCAAGGAGTATTTATGGAATACCCACATTTTATCATCATGTATGTCCTTGAAAACCGGGATATTTAATGTCAGGGAAAATGAATGTGATATAATATAGAAGAGGCTGGCAAACATCATGTTCTCTAGAAATTGAGAGTGTTAGTGTACTAATGAGCAATTTAATATTTAATTTTTCCAAGCTCTGCCAGCTATAAATGGTACTAGCAATATGAACATCCCTAATTATTTAAGGGGTGAAAGAAATTCCTTGAAATCTTGTTAAGCAAAATAGGAAGGAACCTATTATATACAATCGAATCATGAAAAAAGAACTCAGTTTCTTAATTGAAGAGAATAACATTGATTAAAGAGGAGACAGTTTATGTTTCAAAAATTTAATAATTAAAATGAATTTAAACCCACCAAAAACTAATGTAATCCAATCAGTTCTTATTTATATAAAAATCCCAATAGAGTCAACTATAGGAAATTAAATCTTTAGCTTCAAAATTGGTAAATAAAGGGAAATAATCAAACATGCATCCTGCCTTTCTGTATGAACTTTCCCCATGATGGCTAAATAGTAGAAGAAAGGAGGTATACCATTAGAAAACCATTCTAGCCAATAAATGAAAAAGATATGATAGAATTAAAATATCACCATTTTGCAACCCTGATAAATTAATGGATGTAGGCATTGGAGCAGTAAATGCTACAAAAATCCTGAAAGAGAAAATTATTTATATCATATGCATCCTGATTAAAAAATAGAATCCATTTTCTTGTCACAGAAATCATATATTTGTCTAATTAATATTCTAGACCCAGTTTCTAATTTGCAGAAAATTTAGAGAACTGAGGGGCATGTTGATATGTTCCATGAATATGCAATCATCAAATGGGAAAAGTGGGGAATTTTTGGCAGATTTGGAAAGAAATGCTGTGGGAAGAGGTTCAGATATTCAAAATATAAATATAAATTAGAAGTAAAATAAAGAAGTAGAGGAGAAACTTAGGTTAAAAGTGAATTAAAATGCATATCAAATAAAAAATAACATTAATATCTATAATGTCTAAGTTTGCATAGCATGGGTGATGGTTAAGTCCATGTGTCAATTTAGCAAGGTTATGGTGTTCAGTGTTTGGTAGAGCAGGCACTGGACTTATTGTTAAATGTCACTCATTGCAGAACACATTCCCCTTGGCTTATTACAAATGGAATCATCTGTGAGTGCAGCTGCTGTGACCATGATTTAATTCTATGAAATGTCCTCATAACAACAGACAGGCCAACACTTGTCCAACCAGACAAATGGGTACTACCTCCTGACCAAGTTGACACATGAACCTGATTATGACAGTATAATTACTTTGTTCTCAAAAATCAGTATGATCTATTAAAGTGTAGTGTGCATAACCTATTGCACAGCAATTCCAATTTATAGGCATATACTTCAGAGATATATACAAGAAATTTCATAGTAACAATAATGTTCTGGCCTCAAGCTGAAACTAGCATAAAAGTTTCACTGATAGAAGAATGAATGAATATAGTTAGGTATATTCTTGCCATTGACTTCTAGTCATATGGTGAATGACATAGCAAGTGGATGAAAATTAGCAGCAGTGTGATTTCATTCATATACAATTAGAAAATATGGAACTAAATAATATTTGATTAGGATATATATTTGTAAAAATTGTACAGAAAAACATGGCAAGGCTAATTACAAATTTCAGGAGAATGGTTACCTATGAGGTGGGAGAGGATCATGAGACAATAAGGGAGAAGAATTTGGGCTTTATGCATATTTCTAAGTTTCTATTTATTAAGCTCTTTTATAGGCATACAATTTCTTTTTTAAAAGTGCTATATTTCAAAATGACCTAAAATATTAATGATTAATAGTTGGCAATTTATGTCACTGCTTCAGAAAATACGCTGAAGATACAAATCACCTGGTCATCTAGTTCAAATTTTATTTTTATTGAATACTTCCTGAGTGTGATCTAATATTCTGCATTTCTAATGCATTCTCAGGTAAAGCCCATGCTCAGAGTTTGCAGTCCACAGTTTGAGTAGCAAGAGTCTAGATTTCATTGAAAAGAAATGAGAAAGAGAGGGGTAAGACAGAAATTAACAGATACAAGAAATCAAATAAACATAAAGACATAAAAATTATTATGGATAATGTAGACTCAGTTAAGCATTAATTCATTTTAGTTAAATATTGGCAGAATACAAGTACAGAACAAGTATGAACTTTTGAATGAAATGAAATCAGTTAGTTGAATCTTAAGTTTTTAGTTATGAAAACTTTGGAAAATTAAACTCTCTTTGTCTAAAGTATACAATGGGAATAATACCTACTTTATACAGGAGTTGTGAGAAGTATGATAATTTTCTCTAAAGCATTTAGCATAATTTCTACTGCTTAGTACTATAGTGTGATAAATTCTATTACACATTCAGATTTTATGCCTTATGTTTTAACATGTATTTTGAAAGTATTTTATATATAATTCATAAAATATAATCTTCACCTATTTTTATTTATTTTATGATTAAAAATAGGAGTCTATTCAATTATGTTTAATAAACTCTCTTTGCTATCTTATATTTGGAATTTCTCCAGAGATCTAGAATTTAACCCTTCATTTTTACTTTATCTGACAATGAAATTTCCATCAAATACCAAAAAAGTAACACATAATTCTGCTTAAAATAATTGTACAAATAAATTTCCTGAAACCTCCCAAAACTTACAGGTGGTTTATGTAGAATATATTCAGCTTTCATTTTGCAAGGTTCCGGTATGCATGGGTTTCAATTACCATTGTTTCATTACCATTAGTCCAAAACAATAACATAGTTTAAATTTCATTTATAATGGCATATTATTTACAAGTAATTATATAAGGTACAAACTTTGATGATTCTTCTACAAATGAATTGCTAAATAAATTACAGTTGTGTAATTTATGATCTATGATGAGTCATGTCACTTCTTTCAGTCTGTCAAAGATTGTTCACTGTGCAGCTGTTTTTCAGTTCATACACAGATAGAAAAGTGGAAAGCTTGTTGACTCTGTGTCTGATGATAAATCCATGTTTGTCATATTACAAAAATGGATAATAGAAAGTAGGAATTGGCAAACAAAGATGAAAGTGCAGCATGGAAATGAAAAGAGATGACCCTGTAAGCGAAAATTCAATTACAATGTAATTGTAGTTATAGAGGAAACTGTTGACTTTGGGGAGGTTGATACTACCATTTTAAGTGAGATTCCAGAGGAACATGGTGAAAATGAATTTATCAACATAAATGAGAAAAAGTGATTGTGACAAATGGGGTGAAAATGTCCTAGAGGTAGTGACACTGGAAAAACTTTCACTTAAAGCATTACACATTACTTTCACCTGAAAGAAGATATTTTAGGACAATAGAAGTGCAAAGAATAACATGTGGGAGGCTGATCTAAACTGAGAAAGGAGGTGAGGCAAGTTGCCAAGTCAAAGAAAAGATGCTAACTCCCATAATAAAAGTTATATGACAAGAAGAGGCAAACATTTTTCAAATTATACTTGATATGTGGTTTTGTTCTTTTCATAAAGAAATGAAATACTTTAATGTTTTAAATAACAGTGTACTGGGTGGGCCACAGTGGCTCAGCAGGCAGAGTTCTTGCCTGCCATGCCAGAGACCCAGGTTCAATTCCCAGTGCCTGTCCATAAAAAAAAAAAGTGTACTAAATATTAGTTTTAATAATTTTTTACTCCCCTTTATATTTATGAGACAACCTTGTGGAATAGAATCATGTTGCTCACAAAGACATATTCAAGTCCTAAACCTCAGACTTTCAGATGTGAACTCTCTTGTAAATACAATTCTTGAAGATTCGGTTAATTAGGGTGAGACCAAACTAAATCAGAATATGCCTTAATACAATATGACTGAAATCATATAGGCAGAGAAATAGGAAACAAAGGAGACAGATGGTCATGTGAAGAAGGTAGAGACTGAGTTATGGATTGCTGGCAATGCACTCACGAGAGTGCCACAGACTTTGGAGACAGCATGATCCTACTGAAATCTTATCTTGAACTTCTACCTCCTAAACTCTGAGACAACGAACTGTTGTTTAAGCTGACTAGTCTGTGGTCTTTGTTATAGCAGCTCTGGGAAACTAAGACAAATGGTAAGAAAGATTTGATTTTTGATGTAAACTTTTTATGGCTCATAGAATATTTATAATTTTCCTCCCTAATTATTACAATTTCTGCATGGTTTCAGCTTACCTAATTATTTTTATGGTCACACAGTATCTTGCAAAATGAGGACCTTCTGTAGATTAACCTGAAGATTTCTCTTAGAATCAAACTTCTACTTGTTTCTGCTTCTGTTAGCTTCATGAATAAATATTTTTAAATGAATCTTGACTATGTTAATTGATTAGCTATCTAACTATATTTTCAAATGTCCAAATACAATTCTTATATATCTAGATTTCTAATGTGTATTTTTATTCTTATTCAATTATTTTGTTATAATTATTGGTTCTTCTTTAATGTTAATTTTAGGAGAGTTTATACAGTTTTCAAGTATAATTTGTATAGTTTAAGCATTACTCACAGATGTTTAATTAGCTTCTGCAGACCTAAATACTTATTAAAATATCTGAGATTCACTTTCAAATCCCTTAGAAACTTAAAATAACAAGTAAAAGAGAGCTATAAATAGTGTGAAAAATTATAAAAATGAATAAATCAAAGCCACAAGAAAAGAACGTATGCTGTAAGTATAATGCATTTATCTAATTGGTGCATTTGATAATCTAAACTGTTTTAAGGGAAGATGGTATATTTTATTCAAAGAACTATGCCTAGAAATTCCTGTGTGGATATGTTTAGGAATAAAATTAAAATATAACCTCAGGCTTCAAATGGTCAGATGAACAAGAACTGCCTTAGAATTGCAGTTATTTTTTCTCTACTATTCAGAAGAACTAATCAACATTTCATAACAAAATAAGCAATAGCGTTCATTTCTATTTTAGATAGTCTTTTACTCTTCCTTTCTATGATAAATGTATTTCTATATTCAACACAATATTGACATATAATTTACATAACATAGTTCATTTAAAGTTTTTATTGTATTCACAGAAACATGCCACCATCATCGAAATCAAATTGAAAACATTTTCATATTCGAAAATGAAATCTGGTACTCATTAACAGTTGTTCCAGTTTGCTAAAGCTGCCAGAATGCAATATACCTGAAATGATATATTGGACACCTAATGGTGTCCAAAGCTTTTCTGTCACACGGGAAGGCACATGGTGATGAGTACTGTCCTTCCCTCTTGGCTTCGGGTTCAAACAGCTCTCTCAGCTTCTGTTTCCAGTGGCTTTCTCTCTAAATATCTGTTTGTTTCTCACTTAACTTTTCTAGGGCAGCCTCCAGATTGCATCTCTTGGCTTAGCATCCCCAAATGTCTATGTTTTTATTTCATCTCTCTGCTCTCTGTATCAGTTCTCAGCTTTCTGTGTTTTCTGCCTTTTATTCTCTTCATACAGGACTTCAGTAAGAGGATTAAGACCCATCCTGAATGGATAAGGTCACATCTCCATGGAAACAGCTTAATCACAAGGTCTCATCCAAGTAGCTCTGTACCTACAAGATTGGATTGAAAGAAAAATGGCTTTTCTGGTGTACATAGCAGTTTCAAATCAGCATACTGCATCCTCTGAGTCCCAAAATTCATGTTATTTCCATATACAAATTCCATTTTTTCATCAGAATATCACAAAATCCTTAAACCATTTCAGTTATAATACAAATTAAATACAAAATATTATCAAAGTGAGTTACAGACATGGTCTGTTCTAAAGCAAAAACACTCCTCTAGCTGTGGCCTTGTGAAACTTAGAACAAGTTATCTGATGCCAATATACAAAGGTGGGACAGTCATGGGATAAACATTTCCATAGGAAGAAACTGGAAGATAAACAGGGGTCAAAAGTTCCAAAGATAGTCCAAAACCTGCAGGGTAAACTCCATTAGATTTCAATTCTGAGAGTCGCTTATCCTCAGGCCTTGAGAGAGCAACAGTCCCACCCTCCCCAAGGTCTTAGGCAGCAGTGCTACTCTCTTCAACACCGGCATTTGAAGGGATGAGAGTTGCTACATTGGGGTGCATTGTGGACACCACCTTGTTCTTGGCCCCACCTTTTTCAAAAAGTTCTGTGGTCCCTGGACTGTCTGTTTTATCTGGGGCATGGTCACAACTCCTTCATAATCGTGGCATGGTGGCCAGACTCTTCTACATCCTGGTGGAATGTGTTCCACCCTCTCCTATGGCCTGAAGCCACAAAACTCTTCTTGAACATCAAAGAGAAAGGTCTACCCTTTGCCTCTGGGGCAAACTCACCCTTTCCATGCAGATCAGTGGGTGTATTCTATTGGTCCAAGATTTCTTGGCTCTAGACCTTACTTTGAAGTCATTTTTCCTTCAATATGTCCCTTTTGTGTACATTCCATCCAGACTGTCCAGGGTCCCATTCATACAGATCTTACAGCAAACTTGTCAGTTTCTCTTGAAGTGCACAAGGATCACAACCATCAGACAATAGAGTTTTCCACAAATCCTTTCTGGATAACTCCATCTCTAATGCTCACTTGTCCTGTGATAGTTGACTGGTTCCATGTTTGATTAAATCCTCATGTGGGACACTACTCTCTGGGGTCTCTTTCTCTGGAAGCTCAGAAGTTTCCAGACCATCAGTTTCTGGTTTCTTTGTAGTCAGGCATTCAGTTCTCAGCTTATCCCTTATCTGTTGTGTTTTCCTGTAAGCAGCAAGGAAAACACAGACTTTTTTCTGCCACTTTAAAACAAGGATTGCCTTCCTTTTAGTTTGCAATAACACGTGCATTATTTCTAAGGCCTCATCAGAAGCATCTTTAGCATCCAAATTTCTACCAACAGACTCTTCAAAGCAATCTTGGCTTTTCCTAGTCACCTTCTAACAATTCCTCCAGAATCTTCCCCTTATCTATGTAAAAAGCCATTCCAACATGTTGGGAGTTTGCAAATCACAGCACTCCACTTCTCTGGTACCAAAATCTATTCTGGTTTCTGAAAGTTGTGGGAATGCAATATACCAGAAATAGATTGGCTTTTTCAAAGGTGATTTATTAAGCTACAAATGTGCAGTCTTAAAACCATGAAAGTGTCTGAATTAAGTCATCCAGACATTTCTTGACTCTGAAGAAAGGCCAAGGTGTCTGGGATTTCTCTGTCACATGGGAAGGCACATGACAATGTCTGTTGTCATTCTCTCCAGGCTTCTGGGTTCAAATGGCTCCTATTTCCATTGGCTTTCTCTCTAAATGTCTGTGATCCCTCAGTTAGATTCTCTGGGGCAGAGTCTGGATTTCATTTTGTGGCTTAACATCTCCAAATTTCTGTCTCTTGGTTTCATCTCTCTGGTCTCTGTGTCAGCTCTGAGTGCGCTCTTTGTTTTCTGAATTTTATTCTCTTCATAGAGGACTCCAGTTAAAAGATTGAGAATCACCTTAAGTGGACAGGGTCCATCTCCATGGAAAAATTCTAATTAAGAAGTCCCATCCACGTCTCCATGGAAACAACCTAATCAAAATGTTGCACTAAAATAAGTCTGCATGCATAAGATTGGATTAAAATAACATGGCTTTTCTGGGGTATGTAACAGTTTCCAACCAGCACAATAGTCACTTCTCATTTATACCCAAGCCCCTAAAGCCTTAGATAACCACTAATCAATTATATATATATACAGATAGATAGATAGATAGATAGATAGATAGATAGATAGATAGATACATACATACATACATACATACATACATACATACATACATATGATTTGCTTATTCTTGATATTTCAATAAGATGTACTAAAATGATGTCTGGTCTTTTGTGGCTGGCTTTTTTTGTTTAGCACAATGTCTTCAAAGTCCATCTATATTTTATATCTCAGTACATAATTATTTTGTATTACTGAAAAATGCTCTATAATTTTTATCAATGCATCAGTTGACCATTATTTGAGTTGATTCTGCTTTGTGCATTATGAATGATATCCCTATGTACATTCAAGTACAAGTTATTGTGTGGATATAAGCCCTCATTAGTTTTGCTAATATAACTAAAAGTGAATTCCTGGGTCATATAGTAACTGTATTTTTTAACTATGTGAGGAAATGTAACTATTTTTCCCATTGGCTCTTACACTTATTTTAATTCTGTTATTGTATGACAGTCACCATATTTCCACAACTTCAACAACACTTGTAATTATCTGTCATTTTTTATTATAGCTCCCTAGTGGGTGTGAAGTAGGAACTAATTATGGTAATGATTTATATTGCCTTAATGATTGATAGTGCTGAAATCTTTCAATGTGCTTATTTGCACCTTGTTAATCATTTTAGGGAGATATATTTACTCAAGTCCTTTACCTATTTTTTTTAACTTTTTTTATTGCATGATATAACATATATACAAATCAAAGAAAGAAAAAAGCAATAATTTTCAGAGCGCTCTTCAACAAGTAGTTGTTATTTATATATTCTAGATATGAGTTTCTTAAAAAATATATTGTTTATAAATGTTTCCTCCCATTCTGGGGATTGCTTTTTCAGTTTCTTGATTGTATTCTTTGCAGCACAAATATATTTAATTTTTATGAAGTCTAATTCATATACTCTTTCTTTGTCACTTGTAATTTTAGTATTATATTAAGAAATCATTGCCTATCCCGAGGCCATGAAAATTCAGTTCTAACTTTTTTCTAAAATTTTTATTGTTTTAGTTCTTATATTTAGATTTATAATCATTTTGGGGTTTTTTTGCATGCAAAATGAGGGCTCTTCATTTGTTCAATGCTAATACTCAGTTATCTCGGAATCATGTGTTGAACAGATGATTATTTTCTCCCCACATTTAATGATTTTATACTCTTGTCAACAACCAATTGATTATAGGAATTTCTAGGGAAGAAGAAAGAGTAGGGAGCTTCATCACATGCTCATCCTTCAAAAGCAGCTAATGGACAGAGAAAAACAATCTGAAGCAACTGTTCTGGGCTATGGAGCACTATGCAGAATCCAGAGAAGAGTGATACAAGATGCTAAAAAACTGTGGTAAACAACTGTGACTAATTTGCTCCATGGTGGCTGTCAGTACCCACTCCCCATTTAGGTGAGCCCATTGAGGTAAGTTACCATATGTCTGGTTGGCTGCTATAGATATAGAAGGATGTGGCAGTGCTGTTCCCAAAGAATGAGGAGAACATGGCCAAGTATTTCTCATGGATGTTGACCAATGAATTTAGATCACTGGGTCTTGGCTCTGAACTGCTGTTTTAGCCTGCCCTGGATAGAGACAGGTACAGCCATTGTTTCAATCCCACCCCCAAGATAGTGAAGGTAGTGGAGGTTTAAAGATACAGGATCTCCTTAGGGCTGAAGGGAATAGTTTTCTGAAGAGCATCATCCACTGGGTAGCCCAGAAAAGCACAGCCTCAGGGAGATGTCAAAAAGACTTTTTGATATCTTTCCTGACTCTCTTCTCAGAGTTCTTGGAAAAGATCAGAGCCCCCTTCATGGGTCCCTGGCCTTGTTTTAGTTGTGAAATACTGACTTGGAAAAGTACTCTCTGGATGACACCACTCCCAGAATTTGCCCTCCAAGCCAAAGCAGCAAGATGCAACAGAAACAGAGTTAAAAAAAAGTACAGTATAGGCAAAACAAAAACAAATAGAACAGATCAGGATTCACAAGAGAAGGAACAGAGTAAAGGAAGCTTTCCTCTGGGAGTGAAACAATTGTACAAATAGAACAATCTAAAGAATAGTACTACATATCTAGGGCAAACATCAGAAAAAAAAAGAGCTATAAAAATCAGATAAAATAAGGGCAAATCTAAAAGTCTCATGTAATAGGAACCAAGTGGTAAGTAAAAAAGACCCTTGACTCAAAGCCAAGCAACAGTAAAACAAAACCAATAGAGAGAAAATGATTTTCAGAGTAAATTAATCAAAATAATGAGATACCTAGAAATCAGTAAAAAAAAACAAAAAGCCATACTAAGAAACAAGAAGATGTGGCCCAGTCAAAGAAACAAATTAAAACTTTGCAGGGGACACAGAATTTGGGGCAACTAATTAAATATGTTCAAACAAATCTCCTAAATTGATTCAAAGAGATGAAGGAAAATATGCCTAAAAAGATAAAGTATATTAAGATGACACTAGGAGAGCATAAAGAAGAATTTGAAAGTGTGAATAGAAGCATGACAACTAATTGAGATGAAAAACAATGTAAGAGATTAAAAATATACTGGTGACTTAGAACAGCAGAATTTAGCAGGCAGAAGAAAGAATCAGTGAACTGGAAGATAGGACAATCAAAATCTTACAAAAGGAAGGACCAATAGAGAAAAGAAAGGGAAAAATGATCATGTTCTCAAAGAATTGAATGACAGTAAAAAGCACACAAACATATTAGTAATGAAAGGTGTAGTAGAGGAAATAATGGCTGAATATTTTCCAACTCTTATGAAGACTTAAGTATATATATGTCCAAGTAGCATAACATACTCTAAACAGAATAAAGCCTCACAGACCTTCTTTGAGACACATGCTAATCAGAATATCAAATGTTAACATAAGGGGAGATATGAAAGTAGCAAGAGAAAAGTGATTTGTCACATACAAGGGAACAGCAATAAGATTTTGTGCCCATTTCTCAGCAGAAGCCATGGAGAGGAGAAAACAGTCGAATGATATCATCAAAGTACTGAAAGAGAAAAATTGCCGGCCAAAATTCTTTGTCCAGCAAAAAAGTCTAAATATTTTGGGGGACCTCATCAAAAAGAGACCTGCCCTGCAAGAAACAGTACAGGTATTTGTTCTAGTTTGCTAGATGCTGGGATGCAATATAACAGAAATGGAATGACTTTTAAAAAGGGAAATTTAATAAGTTGCTAGTTTACAGTTCTAAGGCCTAGAAAATGTCCCAATCAAAATAAGTCTATTGAAATGTACAATCAAAGGCATCCAGGGAAAGATAGCTTGGTTCAAGAAGGCCAATGAAGTTCAGGGCTTCTCTCTCAAGTGAGAAGGCACATGGTGAACACAGTCACAGTTTCTCTCTCATCTGGAAAGGCACATGGTGGATATGGCATCATCTGCTAGCTTTCTTTCTTGGCTTCCAGTTTCATGAAGCTCCCCAGGAGGAATTTTTCTTCTTCATCTCCAAAGATCACTGGCTCATGGACTCTGCTTCACGGTGCTACAGCCTTCTCTGCTCTCTCCAAATCTCCTTCTTTCTCCAAAATGTTTCCTCTTTTATAGGACTCCAGAAATTTGTCAAGACCCACCCAAATGGTTGGAGACATGTCATCACCTAATCCAGCTTAACAACCATCTTGACTAAATCACATCATCCAGGGAGATGATCTGATTACAGTTTCAAACATACAGTATTGAATAGGGATAAGCCTACCTTTATGAAATGGGATTTTGATTAAAACATGGCTTTTCTAGGGGGCATACATCCTTTCAAACCAGCAAAGTATGTCTGCAGACTGAAAGGAGACAAAGGTTTGGAGGAGAGTGTAGAAATGAAGATTATTAGTAAGGGTAACTAAAAGTGTAAATAGTGAGACAAAAATCAGATATGATATACAAAAATCAAAGTATAGGATGATTGAAGTCTGCATTTACATTACTAATAAAGACTTTTAATGGATTAAACATATTAATCAAAAGACAGATTGAGAGAATGGATAAAAAGAATGATCCATCTATATGTTGTCCACAAGAAACTCACCTAAAGCCAAGGACAAAAATAATATGAAAGTGAAAGGTTGGAAAAGATATTCTATGCAAATGGTAAACAAAAAAGTGCTGGGGTAGCTATACTACTATCAGACAAAATAAAATTTCAATGGAAAGCTAATATAAGATACAAAGAAGGATACTATATATTAATAAAAGGAGCAATACATCAAGAAGAAATAACAGTCATAAATATTTGTGCACCTAATCTGTGTGCCACAAAATACAAGAGATAAACACTGAAAATACTTAATAGAAAAAGAGACCCCTCTAAAATAATAGCTGGATAATTCAATACATCACTTTCATCAATGGATAGGTATCTAATAAGGATCAATAAGGAAGTGGAGAACTTGAATAATGAGATGAATGAAGTAGATCTAATAGGTATATAGAGAATTTCACAGCCCCAAATAGCAGGATATACATTGTTCTTAAGTGATCATGAATCATTCTGCAGGATAAAACACATATTGGGTGACAAACAAGTCTCAATAAATTTAAAAAGTTTGAAATTATACAAAGCAATTTCTCTGACAATTGTGAAATGAAGATGGAAATCAATAACAGGTGGAACTAGAAAATTTAGAAATATATATATGTTAAACAATATACTCTTACTCCATCTGTGGCCAAAAGTCTTTTACCCATAGATCTCTTTTTGAGACTAATTCAAGGAGACCCAAAACATCAGTCTGGTTTGCCATTCAGAGTAGAGGCTTATGAGGTCAGGTGACTTATAGAGTTTAGCCCAGGTCCATCTTACAGTGGGTCCAATGGGTCCCTGGGCCCATTCTGTAGTCATTTCCCCAATTCTAGAATGTGTAACTGGAATCAACATACTCAGAAACTGGCAGAATCCCCACATTGGTTTTCTGACACATGGAGTGAGGGCTATTATGGTAGGAAAGGCCAAGAGGAAGCCATTAGAAGTGCCACTATGTTCTAGTTTGCTAGCTGCCAAAATGCAGTATATCAGAAATGGAATGGCTTTTAAAAGGGGGAATTTAATAAGTTGCTAGCTTTCAGTTCTAAGGCTGAGAAAATGTTCCAATTAAAACAAGACTATAGAAATGTACAATCTGAGGCATCGGCCGATGAAGTTTAGGGTTTCTCTCTCAAGTGAGAAGGCACATGGAGATAGTCAGGGCTTCTCTCTTAGCTGGAAGGGCATATGGCAAATACAGCATCATCTGCTAGCTTTCTCTCCTAGCTTCCTGTTTCAGGAAGCTCCTTGGGAGGTGTGGTAGTTAGATTCAGTTGTCAACTTGGCCGGGTGAAGGCACCTAATTCTGTTGCTGTAGACAAGAGCCAATGGTACATGAAACTCATCTGTTGCTAATTACATCTGCAGTCGGTTAGGAAGCATGCCTGCTGCAATGAATGATGTTTGACTTAATTGGCTGGTGCTTATATGAGAGAACACAACATATCATAGCCTAAGCAGCTCGGCATTCCTCATCTCAGCACTTGCAGCTCATCCCAGGCCTTTGGCGATGCAGAAAGAAGTCACCTGGGGGAAAGCTGTTGGAACCCAGGGGCCTAGAGAGAAGACCAGCAGAAATGATCCTGTGCCTTCCTACATAAGGAAGAATCTCAGTGGAAAGTTAGCTGCCTTTCCTCTGAATAATTAACAAAATAAATCCCCTTTTATTAAAAGCCAATCCATCTCTGGTGTGTTGCATTCTGGCATCTAGCAAATTAGAACAGGAGGCGTCTTCCTTCTTCATCCCCAAAGGTCACTGGCTGGTGGACTCTGCTTCATGGTGCTGCAGCATTCTCTGCTCTCTCCGCATCTCCAGCTTTCTCCAAAATGTTTCTTCTTTTATGGGATTCCAGTAAACTAATCAAGACCCACCCAAATGGGTGGAGTCACACCTCCACATAATCCAGCTTAACAACCACTCTTGATTAAATCACATCTCCAGGGGGATGATCTAATTAAAGTTTCAAACATACAATACTGAATGGGATTAGAAGAAAAGGTGCCTTTACAAAATGGGATTAAGATTTAAACATGGCTTTTCTAGGGTACATACATCCTTTCAAACCAGCACACTTTACCTGGTAAATTGTGAATCAGAAACAATACCAGATACCTAGAGGGACTGTAAAGTTAGTGCCACCCCTAAAGGATTCAGGGGTGGTGATTCCCACTACATCCCCATTCAACTCTCTTATTCACTCTGTGCAGAAAACAGATGGGTATTGGAGGATGACTGTAGATTATCATAAAATTAAGCAGATGGTGACTCCAATTGCAGCTGCTGTTCCAGATGTGCTATCATTGCTTGAGAAAATCAACACATTGCTTGGTACCTTGTATGAAGTTATTGTTCTGGCAAATGCCTTTTGTTTTTCAATACATGTCAGTAAGGACCACCAGAAATAGTTTGCATCCAGCTGGCGAGACCAGCAGTATGCCATCACTACCTCAGGAGTATGTCAACTCTCCAGCCCTATGTCATAATCTGTTCCTCAGGGACCTTGATCATTTTTACCTCCCACAAGACATTACCATGTTCCATTATATTGATGATGGACCTAGTATATATAGATGATATTGATTGAACCTAGTGAGCAAGAAGTATGAGCTGCTCTAGATTTGTAAGGCATTTGCATGTCAGTGTATGGGACATAAATCTACAAAAACACTGTGGCCTCCACCTCAGTGAAATTTCTAGATGCCCAATGGTGTGGTAATGTAAAGATATCCTTTTTAAGTACAAGATGTTGCATCTGACCCCTCCTACATCCAAAAAAGAGGCATAATCCCTAGTTGGCTTCTTTGGATTTTGGAGACAGCATATTCTTCATTTTCTTGTGTTACTCTGACTCATTTACTGAGTGACCAGAAAAGCTACTAGTTTCGAGTGGGGACAAGAACAAGAGGAGGCTCTTTGACAAGTCTAGGATACTGTGTGTGCTGCTGTCACCTGGGCCGTATGATCTAGCAGATCCAATGGTGCTGGAAGTGTCAGTGGCAAACAGGGATGCTGTCTAGAGTCTATGTTATGTCCTTGTAGGAGTATCATGTGGCAGAACCTTATAATTTTGGAGTAAAGCCTTACCATCTGCTGCATATAATTATTGTCCTTTTGAGAAATAGCTTTTTTCTTGTTACCAGGCCTTAGTAGGGATTGAATGCTTAACCATGGGCCATCAAATAACCATGAGACCTGAGTTGCCTAGGATGCATTGGGGGTTGTCTGACCCATGAAGCCATAAAGTTGAGCATGCACAGCAGCACTCCGTCATAAAATGGAAATGGCTTGAGCATGTCCTTAAGGCATAGTAAGTTACCTGAGGAAATGGACCAAATGCCCATGGCCTTCATTCTTGTCACATTACCTTCTCTTTCCCAGACCAGAGCTATGGCCTCTTGAAGAGTTCTTAACAGTCAATTAACTGAGGAAGAAAAACTTGAGCCTGGTTTTCAGATGGTTCTTCACGAAATGTAGGTATCACCCAGAAGTGGGCAGCTGCTGCACTATAAACTCTTTTTGGGATGTCCTTGAAGTCCAGTTTTGAGGGCAAATCCTCTCAGTGGGCAGATCTTTTGAGCAGTGCACCTGGTTGCTCATTTTGCTTGGAAGGAGAACTGGCCAGAGGTGCATTTGTATACTGACCCCTGGGCTATTGCTAATGGTTTGGCTGGTTGTTCAGGCACTTGGAAGAAGCATGATTGGAAAATTTGTGACAGAGAGTCTGGGGAAGAGGCAACTGATATACCTTTCTGAGTGGGAAAAAACTTGTGTCCCATGTGAATGCTCACCAAAGGGTGACTTCAGCAGAGGAATGTTTTAATAATCGAGTGGTTAAGATGACCTGTCCTGTGAATGCAAGTCATCCTCTTTCCTCAGCCACTCCTGCCATTGCCCAAAGGGATCATGAACAAACTGTGCATGGTGATAAGGATGAAAGTTATGCAAGGTCTCAGCAACATGGATTTCCACTCACCAAGGCCAACCTGGCTATGGCCACTGCTGAGTGCCCTATCTGTCAGCAGCAGAGACCCACACTCTGATTTGGCACTATTCCACAAGATGATCAGCCTGCTATCTGCTGGAAGGTTGATTACATTGGACCACTTCCATCATGGAAAGGGAATGATTTGTTGTAACTGGAATAGACATATACTCCACATATGGATTTGCCTTCCCTGCATGCAATGCTTCCATGAAAACTACCAACTGTGGACTTACAGAATGACTTGTCCACCACCATGGCATTTCACCCGGCATTGCTTCTGATCGAGGAACATACTTCACAGCAAATGAATGCTGGAATGGGCACATGCTCATGGAATTCTCTGGTCTAACCATGTTCTCCATCATCCAGAGACAGCAGTGTTGATAGAACTGTGGAATGGTCTTTTGAAGACCCAATTATGGTGTTAACTAGGTGGTAATACCTTGCAGGCCCTGGGTAATGATCCCTAGGAGGCTATATATGCTCTGAATTAGTATCCACTCTATGGTGCTCTTTCTCTTATAGCCAGGATTCATGGGTCCAGAATCAAAAGGTGGAAGTGGGAGTGGCACCATTCGTTATCTCCCCTAGTGACCCACTAGAAAAATGTTTGCTTCCTGTCCCTGAAACCTTAAGCTCTGCTGGTCTATAGGTCTTAGTTCCAAAAGAAGGAGTGCTCCTTCCTGGAGATACAACAATGGTTCCATTGAACTGGAAGTTAAGACTGGTACCTGGCCATTTTGGGCTTCTCATGCCATTGAATCAAGAGGCAAGGATGGGAAATATTTTATGTCAGGAGTTTTTGATCCTGACTATCAAGGGGAAATGAGACTGCAACTACACAACGGAGGTAAAGAAGAATTTTCCTGGAATATAGCAATCCTCTAGGGTGACACTTAATACTACCATTCCTTATGATTAAATCAATGGAAAACTGAAACAACCAAATCCAGGCAGGACTACCAATGGCCCAGAAACCTATGGAATGAAGGCTTAGGTCATCCCACCTGACAAAGAACCATGGCCAACTGAAATTCCTTTTGAGGGTAAATGGAACATGGAATGGTTACTGGAAGAAGGTAGTGATAAATAAGAACTACAACCATGTGAATAGTTACAGAAAAGGGGACTGTGATGGTATGAATATTTCCTCCCTGTTTTGTTATGAGTATGTTTGTATCTGTACATAAGCATATATCTTGCTTTCCTCTTATTATATGACATAAATTATATTGTTCATGCCATGGTATTTAAGTTATAGGATATGAAGTTTAAAGTGAATGTTACCTAAGAACTTGTATCCTATTCTGGAGAGATGTAGTGTGTTTCCAGTTGTATGCAGGACAGTTGAGTGTTGTTAAGTGAAACATATGTCTGTTATTGTGTTCTATTTGGAAATTAAGCATGTTTCAAGGTGATGTGTATAGCTTCCAAGTTGTCAATGGGTGGACTGTGAAGGTTAGGTTCTAGTGTCAACTTGTCCAGATGACTATGCCCAGTTGTCTGGTCAGACAAATGCTGACCTGACCATTACGGCAGGGATATTTCATGGATGTTGACAAACCATAAAGGTGGTGTATTAAATCATCAGTCAGTTGGGTGCATCTGTGGCTGATTACATCTGCAATCAGCTTTGCCGTATCTCCCATAATGAGATAATCTAATTAGCTGAAGTCTTTTAGGGAAGAAAAATGACACTATCACTACTTCTTCAGCCAGTGAACCTCTCCTGTGATGTTCATCAAGACCTGTCAGCAGAGTTGTCAACTTCACAGCCTGCCCTATGGTTTTTGGTTTCTTCTATTCCCACGATTGCATGAGATATCTTTATAAACCTCAAATTTACAGATATCTCCTGTTGGTTCTGTTTCTCTAGAGAACCCTGGCAAATACAACCCTTACCTCACACTTTGTAGAACCATTAACTCAAAAATGGATCAAAGACCTAAATATAAGAGCCAGGACCATAAAACTCTTAGAAGAAAATATAGAAGCATCTTCAAGAATTCTTTGTAAGGCAATGGATTTTTAGACTTTACAACCAAAGGTCATGCAATGAAAGAAAAAAAAAGTTAAATAGGGCCTCCTCAAAATTCAAAACATTTGTGCTCCAAAGGACTTTGGCAAAAGGTATAAAGGCAGCCTATCAGGGAGAGAAAATATTTGGAAACCACATTTCTGGTAATGGTTTAATATACAGAATATATAAAGAAATCCTACAACTCAACAGTAAAAAAAAACAGAAAAACTAATTTAAAAAATGGGCAAAAAACATGAACAGACATTTTTATTAGAGGAAATACAAATGGCCAAAAAGCACATGAAAAAGGTGTGTGCATCATCACGGGCTATCAGGGAAATGCAAATCAAAACCACAATTGGATATCATTTCCCACCTACTGGAATGACATTTTTTCAGAAAAAAGGAAAAAAATTACTGCAGTTGGAGAGGATGTGGAGAAATAGGAACATTTCATTACTGCTGATGGGAACGTAAAATGGTATAGCTCCTGTTAAGACAGTTTAGTCCTCAGGGAACTAAGTATAAAATTGCCATACGGTCAGACATGTATTAGGTATATACCCAGAAGAAATGAAAGCAAAGATACGAACAGACATTTGTAGATCAATGTTCATGACACCATTATCACAATTGCCAAAGACAGAAGCAACCACAATGCATGGATAAACAAGATGTGGTATATACATACAATGGACTATTACTCAGCTATAAGAAGGAATATAGTACTGATGAATGTGACAAAATGGATGAAACATTAGGACATTATTTTGAATGAAATAAATCAGATGCATAAGGACAAGTATTGTATAATCTCATTGATATGAACTAAGATGAGCTCAGTATAATAAACACACTAGAAAATTACAATCCCTATTACAGTTTACCAGGAGATAGAGTGGGGGTAGGGAATGGGGAGCTCATGCTTAATTTGTGCAGAATTTCTAATTAAGTTCATTGAAAATGTTTGGCATTTTCAAAGTCGGGATGGTATCCCAAAATTATGATTGTAATTAACATTGAATTATGTGTGTTAATGTGGTGGAAAGGGAAATTTGGGGGTCTTGTTTGTTACTAGAAGGAAAGTTAGAGAATAAAACATGAGACTGTATAGCACAGTGAATTCTGTTGTAGACAATGGCCATGGTTAATAGTACAAATATGAGAATGTCTTTCATGAATGTAAAGGGGTTAATAATAGGGTGTTTATATGGAAAAAAATAGCCCTAATGTAAACTGCAGACTATAGTTAATAGTAATATTTAATATTCTTTCATCAATTGTAACAAAGGCACCACAGCAATGCCAAGTATCAATAAGGGGCTATATAGGAACGCTATATATTTTATAAGACTTTTATGTAAACCTACAAATTCTCTAATTAAGAAAAACAATAATTAAATAAATTCATTATGCTAAGTGAAAGAAACCAGACACAAAGTACCGCATGTGGTATGATTCCATTTGTATAAAATGTGAATATAAATAAACCTATAGAGACAAAATTATTTCAGTGGCTATTGGGCTGGGAAAGGATAGAGGGATTGAACGCTAAGAGATATGGGGCTTTATTTTCAGAGTAATAGAAGTGTTCTAAAATTGATTGTGGTGATGAGTGGCCAACTCTGTGATTATATTAAAAGCCATTGATAGTACAGTTGGATGGATTGCAGAGTATGTGAATATATCTCAATAAAACTGCTTTAAAATTGACTGTAAATTCAAGGGTTATTTTTTGGATTCTTGGCTCTTTTTCTTGATCTCTGGGGCTATCTTTACGCTAATGCCACACTGCCTTTTTTTGTACCTTGGTAATAACATTTGGAATTAAGACGTTTAAGTCCTGAAATTTGCTCTTCTTTTACAAAATTGTTTTGATTAATTGAAAAATCTTTAATAGCCATATTAATTTTAGAATTGGCTTGTCAATTTTTGTAAATAAGCCATCTGGAATTTTGATAGGGATTGGATTGAATCTATAGAACCATATGGGGAAATAATGCCTTCTTCACAATGTTTTCTTGTCTAGGCATATGGAGATGTGTATCAATTTATTTAGGCTTTTTTTAATTTCTTGCAAAACCATTAAAACTTTTAATAGTTTTCCGAGTATAAGTGTAGCACTTATTTTTAAAGATTAATTCCTAAATATTTCATTGTTTGGAAATGGAATTATTGTCTTTAATTTTTTTGGATTTTCATCAGTATTGTGAAAATACAATTGAAATTTGTGCATCACTTTTGTACTCTGCAAACATCCTTAATCAGTTAGTTCTCATAGTTTTAAGTGGAGTCTTTCAAATTTTCTAAATAACAAATCATTTATTTGAAAACAAAAGTAACTTTATATCTTCCTCTCCATCGTGGATGCCTTTTCTTTTATTTTCTTGCCTCATTCTTCCACCTAGTATCTGCATTAAAATTAAATAGAAGTAGCTAGAGTAAAATTCTTCTCCTATTTCTTATCTCTATAATAGGGAAAAAGCATTCAATCTTTCACCATTAAGTATGTGTTACGTGTTGGTTTTGCTTAGATGTACTTTATCACGTTTAGGCAGTTCCCTTCTATTGCTAGTTTGTTGAGTGTTTTTATCATGAAAGGATTTTGGATATGTCAAATGCTTTTATTGCAGCTATTAAGATGAAGATGTGATTTTTCTTGTCTTTTTTTTTTTTTCTTTCATGTATGGTTCATACTTGCCTGCTGCTTCCCATATCACAGTTTTGTAGTTGTCCTTGTTGAAAACTGGTCATTTTAGATATATTGTAGCAATGTTGGATACTGATCACCTCAAGGTCTTATTTTTGTTTTCATGTTTATTTGTTTAATGACCTCACTAAACTATTTCGTGAAGTTTATTTTTTCCACAGTGTTGATACTGTGATGTTGCTTCTCATCTGGTGCAGCCTTGGGCATACACACAGACCCCAGGGGATGACAGTGATTATTGCTTGAGTCTGTTAGACTGGCTTTCCCTCGTATAATTACTCTTTTAAACTGTCAGCCTCTTTTGATATCCTACCCAGCTTTTATTCTCCATTAGTTGCTGGATTATTGCTCTATTTTTGAAAATTCCCTGGGGGGCATAAATTGCCCCACAATTTAATACAATTAAATTTAGGGCCATTAGTAAGGGATAGTTGTTGGGTGAAGATTTGAGCTTTGTTTGGACCCCTCAGGACTACATTTTTAGCTATGTCTTTCCGTTGTTTTCGCTAGTAAACTAGCTGGCCTATAGTTTAGCTTTATTTCTCTCATATTAATGGCCTTTTATTAATTGCCTATCACTAACATCTTGGTTTTTTTTTTCTTCCATTGCTTTTAAGAGCTCCCTTAGTCTTGACAATATCCTCAGTGTATTTCAAATAAAGTATATTTCTTTAGTGAGAGTTTGGCACTACCTAATGTTTGGATCTTTCTTTTCTGATAACTTGAGAGCAATAGTGCAGGGAAAAAATGTTCAATTTAAATATTAATAGAGGAAAAAATATCCAGATGATGGTTTCTCAAAGTTTGCTGATCATAAAAATTGCCAGGGAGCTTTGTAGAAATGTACTTTTCTGTGCCTAAGTTTCCTCATCTTTGGATGGTAATAATAGCATTATTCACCACACAAAATTATTCTGGAGATAAAATGATATGCTTGTCTAAAATAACAAGCATCTTATACATGGGAGCTCAATAGATGTGAGCTATATTACTATTGCTAGCAAAACCAAGTCAGATCTACATTTGTTCTCATTTTTACTCCTTGCTTGTTCTTCTTAGTCATATACAGCCATAAGAAATGAGAGCAGCAACAATAAAAATGTTATATTATAATTATGATCTTTTAAATCTCTGATGAGATTATAGGCAGTAGGCCAATAATAAAGTAAGAGAAACTGAGGGAGTAAAGGCATAACGCAGTCCAGTAATAGCATTAAATGCTTTGATAGAGTCATAATACTGAGAGGAAATTGTGAAGTCTCTGCACCAATATATTTTAATAAGTCAGGAGAATGGATATACTGTCTAACACTAATGGTGATCTATTATATGAAAATCATTCTTAAATCTAAAATTAGCTTAATTCCCTTTATATTATTCAGTCTAGTTACTTTTGCACCATATAGAAAAATGGTTGTTACCAAGCTTATAGTCTGGAGAAGAACAATCACTTGACAACTAATAGATAATTGATAACTGAAGCATAGTTGAGATTTATTTTTTCATACCACTTCTCATTAACATTTTTCCAACATATCCCAAGAGATGTTGCACCTCTCAATTGCTCTAATTACGATCATTTTTGAAATAATTTGAGTTCCAGGCTAATAATCTCAATCATCCAGCATGCTTCTAGCATCCCCCATGCTTTCATCATTAAACATATTTAATACACTTACTTTTATTATAACTTTATTAAGTTACTAATATATAGTTTTATTTTCATACAAAATACAAGATAATTCAGCTCAACTTTTGCTTAAAATATGTTATAAAATGGAACGTCAAAGTAAAGTTGATTTTGAAAAAGATTTTATTATTCATTATTTTAAATTATCTCTGCCAACTTCTTTTCTCTAACAGAGTAGATCATTTGTGATTTGAAAGTATACCTGTGAAGGTATTATCAATTGTCATGCCATTTATATTTCTATTTGTAAGAATGTAATATATGCCTACGGTTTTTCCACCGACAACTACTCGTTAGCATAATTGCCCCTTGGAATTTCAGATCTCATTGCTATGTTTCTGACTTCTTAAACCTTTGACAGATTTTGAAGAAATGATAGCTGATATTTGTGAATTGCTCTTACACATGTGTAATGTGCATTGACCTTATCACCCATAATCTTACAGGCTTATGATATGTGTCAAAGGATTAAAACATTTTACCTTTGTAATGGACATTGGAACTACTGTAACAAAAGAAAGCAACTCAATTCAATCAATTACTGGAAATTTTATGATGACACTTGATTTCTGACATCATGCATTTCATGGTTATTGCCACTGCCCTCCCTGCTATTGAGAGTTTCTATCAGGACTTTGTGAATATCTCAATTTTTCAGAAAAGACTTATACAGTGTAAAGATAATCGGGTAAATGAAATAATTTTCTGATGCATTTTATTTCTGGTTCCCAAATCTGGATACATATCAGAATCATTTCAAGTTCTGTTTAAAAACATCACTATTTGTCTTCCCTCTTTGAAACTATGTTTCAATGAATAATGGTAAATAACACAAATTTTTTAAAAATATTATGGTATACAGTCAAAGTCTACTTACAGAGAAGCTTTCATTCAGCTGAAACAAAGGTTTCTTGATGAACTCAAGCAATATTGTAAGACCATTTCTTTTACTATTTATGCTTCTGGTAGTTTTTCTGACACTATATAACATACATCTCTGTTAAATCTCTTCTTTTTTTCCCATCTGTTATATCTTAACTGTCAAAGGATGGTATTCTTTTAAACAATTATATCACTGAATTACCGATAAATTAACTAATAAAGATGACTGTAGGTAAGCTTATTGAAGGACACTTTGAAGATGCAGGTCTCTTTCTGCAGGATAACAGAAAAGGAATACTTGTTCATCATCAGCGCTTTCTGAATGAAGAGGCCAATAAAATTGAAACCTTTTGAGAATATCCTGTTTCCTTAGTATGAGTGAAGTACTTGGAACCATAACATGTTTTCTTCAGTGGCAATTTACTTTCTTTATAAATCAGAGAAAGGGTTAAGAACCACAATTTCTTTTGGTAGTTCTGGTTTTGGTAAAAGACTAGGTTGAAGAAAACTCAAAAATTCATTTCTAATGAGATTATACACAGGCTTGTGGGCATCCTTTTTAAGTTTGGTGACAATTTTTAAAATGAAGGCTTTACCTGTGTGACTTTGAGTGATTATAATTTTATAGAATGATGAAAATAGTAATAATGGGAATTTGAAGTCAAACATTTGGCATTAACTTCTGAATGTGAAAATGATATCTAGTGAATCTAGTTAAAAAATTAAATAAGGGAAGGAAAATCAGGGAAAAGCTTACTATATGTAGATTAGCAAAACTGTCTCAATAAATTGAGATCCTGACTGATTGTTAACCAAGTCTAAAGTGTAAGAGATTTGAAAAAAAATGAAGGATGCTAAATTAAATCATAAAAAATACATTTTAAAATAATAAAGAATAACACATAGATAGGACTATATTGACTAATCATAAGAAAGGAAACCCACTTTTACATGTTCTGAGAAGTGTTTCCCAAGTATGACAAACTGAACATTTCACCAATAAAAGCAAAGTATATCTGTGAGAGATTATGTACTTCCATTTTTTTGTGACATGCCATTCTTTACTGTGGTACTATACTGTATTCAAATTTTAGTATTCAATGTTCCTTTTATTTCTTTATTATTATTATAGTGGTGATAGATAGTGTTTTTTGTTTGCTTGCTTGTTTTCTTGAAGGCAAGCAAGCATATAGTGTTAACACAGAATGTGAAAATAATTTGTTTGTTAACATAGAGTAACTTACCTGGTACTACTAAGACTTTCAAAAATATATCTTTTGAAAATTGCCGAGTCCATAAAATCTAAAATTCTAAAAATGACTGGCAAGTTACAGAGAAAATTTTTATCTATTGCTAAATAATATTTCAAAGCAAAATTGACATTTATCATTCAACAAATATGTATTTTGATTGCCTATTATTTATCAGGTATTGCCTAAGGCATTGCCTAAGGCATTGGAAGTGCAGAACCAAACAATATCCTGGAACTCAGGGAACATGCATTTAAGTGGAAGATGGAGACATGAGATAGCAAGTGTAAGAATATATGTTTTAGAATATTTTTAAATTCTATAATAAATTTGTGTAGAGATGTGTTATGAAGTAAAATAAAATGTTGTAAAATGTGGTTAATGGTTAAATTATGATTGGGCTGAGATAGTGATGATTGTGTTTAGACAGCATCATAAAATCAATCATCCTTGAGATGGTGACATTTGAACCAAGACTATGTAATGGTGTGGGATTGTGCTTTATATACAAAAGGAGGAGCAGATGCAAAAATCTTAAACAAAATCTTAAATCTTAAACACTCAAGGTTTTGGAATGTTATAAGAACAGCAAAATATCCATTGCAGCATAAAAAGAGTGAATGAGTTCAGAGTTGGTAGGATACGAGGTAGCTGGAAGGGTATGCAAAGGAATCTGAGTGTTATGATTAATATAGGGACATTTTGGCAGGTTAGGAGAAGGGTTGTCAACCCATATGATTTATATAGATCATGACACAGAAATATTTAGATTTTTAATCATATATTTGAATTTTTAAAGAAACGAAATATCAATAAAATGTAAAGCAGGTAACAAAGAATACAACACTTGGATGAAAGGGCAATGTGGCACACTAAATGGTATCTCTACTCAGAAAATTCTTGAAGAAATCATTTCTAGAATTAGAGGGTGCCTTATTTGTTTCTCAGCTTTTCTACTGGAAGGCATCTTATTTCCCATGTATTACTGATTTCTCACATTCCTCCTTGGCACTTTTGACCACGCTGAATTTCTTTGACTCACTTATGGCTCTTGTTCCAGTCTCTATTTGTTACAATTTCACCTTAGATTATTGACAATGCTCAAAGAAGATAACCAACCCTTCAGCCAATGTCTTCTGCATTCTCACACATACCACCATTAGTCCTCATTCTCCACTGTAAATACCTTCCCAATTTCTCACATTTCACTTGGCATAGGTCAATCTCTGTACATGATGGTGAAGTTAAATTGCCACCCACCTTGATGCTTGAATTATTTTTTAATGTTAGAAATGATGCCTTCCAGAGGTTTTATAAACAATCAGTCCCACAAAATGTCAGTCAGGGGTCATAAAATAAAAATAGAACAAACAAACTAAAGTATGTAATTGCAGTGACTGACATTTTAAAGAGAAAACACACTCAACATGAAAGTGCAACCACCGGATTACTCCGTGTTTGAGATGCGTAACAAATAGAATTTTTCATGTCAACCAGTGTTCAAGTAGTGAAATCAGTTTATATACACCTATGTGAAATAAGTTCATTTATTTTTATTTTATCAGTTTGACATTCAAATATATAGTAAAATAAAATCCATAATCCACATATTGGATTAGAATTTTAAAAGCATAAACTTTCATTAAGTGTGACAGTTTGCTCTTCTTTACTCTCTATCCCTCATGAAATCAACATATTGAGGTCACAAAGCAAAATTTAAAAGGATAAGCTACCTTAGTCAAAAAATTTATCTTGAGCCAAGTATTGGATGGCAAGCAGAAGTTTACTGGCCTGACTATTCAAAAGTATGCTTGAAAATGTCTAATTTTCTTTAGGAAAGTAGGTTTACTATGTATTTTTTGCAACATGCAATAAAATTTTTTCTTTAACAATATTTCCCTAATACTTATTAACAAATATAGATATTATATTTTGAGAACTGCTTATGTTTAACAACACAATTTAGTGACATGCAATAATTTTAATTCTCACACATACGAAAAATTAGTTTAATTACTTCTATTTAATAATGTTCAACAAAGTACGAGGCTTACCCAGAAGAACATTTCTAGTAAAAGTCCACCTCACATTCAGTCACCAATGTCAGTAAAAGATGCTAAGGGTGGTAATTCTTTACAGAATCTTTAAACAACTAGCAAAAATTGGAAAAGCCATTTTCCTCAGGACTACCAAAAGGAGTTAAAAGATGTAATAAATGAGTGTCAAGTCAAGAAAACACAGTTTTATAAATGGTAAGAGAAGCTTGTGGTGCCTTAGATGGTACCTCCCTCAGCCCTTCCCAAGCAGGGTATGGAGACAGCTTAACTTCCCATTGTGGGAAGGAAGCATAGTAACCCCTATGTGCATTCTCTGGTGCCTGGGAGCCAATACAAAACTATCAGGGGGCAGCATGAAAGACTGAATCAGTAAGCTCCATTTGGGCTCCACCAACCTCCCAGGGTTTGCCCTTTAGGCAGAAGAAGATTACAGATAGATAAAACAGTACGAGAAATAATTAGGTTCCAGTAGGCTGCCACAAAGGATTTCCTGCCTTAAGACATAAAATAGAGCACCCTGGAGGAGGGAAAATCTATTTTATAGGGAATTGAAAGGCCAATCAAATTCCTGTAAAAGGGGAAATTCCTTTGTTCATACAAGTGAGCACAAGTCCAGGAAATGCTGCAGGTTCAGAAGGCTCTGAAATTTATTTTGGTCTCTGATCATTTTTAATGGTAGGGTAGACTCTAAAGGAGAGCCTCAACCAACACTGACTTAATTTGCAAAGACTGTAAAAGGTTTTTTTTTTTTTTTTTTTTTTGGTCTGTTTGGTTTTGTTAGCTCTTAGCACTGAAGGAAATCTCTATCACTGGCTGAATGCAAACTTCAGGAACAGAAATTCAAGGAGTAAATCCCAGAGTTATTACTGTAAAATATTTAAATATACAGTGTGTTACAAAAGATTTTAAGACTGACAAGCAAACAAGAAATGGTTTCATATCCAAATGGATAAGTTATAAATATAGAAACCATCAGTGAGGGAAACCAAATTTTCAACATCCAGAATAAAAGACTTTCAAAGATTTATCTTCAATATGCTCAAGGAGATAAAGGAAAACACAGAGAAAGAAATCAAAGATTATCAGTAAAATTATGAATGAACAATATGAAAAACTCAATAAAAAGATAGAAATTTTTAAAGGAACCAAATAGAAATGCTGGAATTGAAGATCATAATAACTGAAATGAAGAAGTCCCTACAAGGTTTCAACAACAAATTTTAGCTAACAAAAGAAAGAATCAGTGAACTCAAAGACAAGATAATTATAATGGTTCAGGCTGAAATGCAGAAAGATTAAAAAAATAAAAAAGTGAAGAGAGCTTAAGAGAGTGTATGAATATATGCATTGTGGAATCCCAGAAGGAGAAGAGACAGAGAATGGAGAAGAAGGAATAGTCAAAGAAATAATGGTGGAAAGCTTCATAAATTTAATAAAAGACAAGAATATACATATTCAACAAATCCAATGCACATTAAACAGATTATATTCAAAGTAAACCATGTCCAGACATGTACTACTCAAGCTGTCAAATGCCAAGGACAAGGAGAGAGTTCTGAAAACTGTGAGAGAAAAGTAATGTGTCTATACAAGGGAGTCCCAAAAAGTTAAGTGCCAATTTTTCATCAGAAACCCTGGAGGCAAGAAGGCAGCATGAAAAAAAAAATAAAGTGCCGAAATAAAATAATTCTCAGTGAAGAATTTTATACCCAGCAAAACTGTCTTTCAAAACAAGGGAAAGATTAAGACATTTGCAATTTTACCAAAAGAGCCAAGGGAGTTTTTCACCACCAGATCTACCTTACATGCTGAAGTTCTTCAGGTTAAAAGGAAAGGACACCAGACAATAGATCAAAGCAGCAAAGATAAGTAAAGAACTCCAGTAAAATCAACCATTGGGTAATCATAAGTGTCAGTACTACTGCATTTTTTTTGGTATATAATTCTACTTCTTATAGGTTTCAGAATTCAAATGCATACAAAGTAATGATAACTATGGTTTTGGATATACAATGTACCAAGATATAACTTGTAAAAAGTACAAGAAAAAGGTGAGATGGTGGGTATAAGAACAGTGTATATGCAGTCTATTGAAAATAAGTTGGTATTAAGGCAAATATGATTGTTACATATTAAAGATTCTAAATTTAAAGCCTTATGGAGCAAAAAGAAAGTAGGGAGAATATATAAAGTGAAGGAAATGAGAAGGATCCAGAATGGTACAAATACAAAAGATGTAATAAATATAAAGGAAGTATTAATGAAATAATTAAGTGACAAGAAAGAGTAAGACCTGCAAAGGCCAAATAACCAAGTTACAGAAGAATTATCAGTAGATACTACATTAGCAGTAGATGTTTTAAATGTAAATGGATAAAACTATCCAGTCAAGACAGAAATTAGCAAAACTTTTTTAGAATTTAAGGTGAGTCAGTGTATAGTTTGGGCCCAGAAATAAGTAGTTCTAAATTAATAGAAGATACCATATACCATTTTCAATGATAGATAGAACATTTAGACAGAAGATCAAAAAGGAAACAGAACATGAGTGATACTATAAAACAACTGGGCCTAACACACATATATGGAACAATTTCACCCGATAATCCAATAGCAGCAGAATATATAATCTTTTGGAGTGCATAGGTTTATTATCCAAGACAGGTCACAATTAAGGTCACGAAACAAATCGTAATATATTTAAAAATACTGAAATTATACAATGAGTCTTCTCTGACAACAATGGAAAGCAGTTAGAATTTAACAACAAAGTGACAACGCACAATTCACAAATCTGTGACAATTAAACAACACACTCTTAAACACTCATATGTTCAAAAGAGCAAGCACAAAGAAAATTAAGATACCTTGAAATGAATGAAAATGAAAACACAGATTAGTGTATGTGATAAGGTTGGAATATTTTTGAAGAAATACATTTTGAAGAAATGTAAATAAAAACCACTTGATATTCACAGACAGTATTTTGTGAACATAAAATATTTTGGACCCTTAAGTATGAGATGACTGAGAGCACAGCAATTTTGTTATATACGGGTTATAATGCTAACTCTGTTTGAAACATGCTTTAGAAAAACAGTTGCACTGTCTTCATTATTAAATTACGGTGTGCATTCAAAAAAAAAATGAAAACACAAAAAAGAGAGCCTAGGGGACGCAGCATAAACAGTACTGAAAGGGAAATTTATAGCTCTAAATGCTTATACTAAAGAAGAAGATCTTACACATGAAAACTAACCTCATAACTGGAGTATTAGTGAGAGAATAGAAAACTAAACCTAAAACAAGCAGTAAGAAGGAAATAACAGAGATTAGAGTGATAAATGAATTAAGGTATAAAAATTAATAGAAAGGGGGTGGGCCATGGTGGCTCAGTTCTTGTCTGCCATGCCAGAAACCTGGGTTCGAGTCCTGGTATCTGCCCATGCAAAAAACAAAATAAATAATATAAATGATCAACAAAATTGAATGTATATACTTTCAAAAGGTAAATAATATTGGCAAACCTTTAGCTAAATTGAAAAAGATAAAAGAGAGTGGAGCAAGGGAAAAAATTAGAAAAGAAAATAAATATTATGATGACCCACCCAAAATAAAATGACTGTAAGAAGATACTATAAAGATCTCGAAACCAACAAATTAGATAACCTAGATGAGATGGAGAAACTCCTTGAAATAATATACCTTAACTGTCTTATGAAGAAAAAGAAGATATGAACTGATCAATAACAAATAAAGAGATTGACCCACTCATCAAAAAAAAAAAACCCAAAATAATCCGATGACCTCACAGTTGAATTTTGTCAAGTATTCCAAGAAGAAATAGCAACAATTCTGCTCAAGCTATTCCTAAAAACTGAAGAGGAAAGGAATACCTCTTCACTCATTATGAGGTCAGTATCACCTTAAAAACACAACCAGATAAAAATTTCATAGGAAAAGATATTCCAAACCAACAACTTTGATGAATATAGATGCTAAAATTCTAAACAGAATATTAAGAAACTAATGCAACAGCACATTAAAAGAATTGTACACCATGATTAAGTAATATTTACCAGTTGAAACACCCATTAATCCAAGGGTGGTTCAACATAAGAAAATCAATTAATGCAATATACCACCTTAATAGAATGAAGGAAGAAAATCACATGATCATCTCAATTGATGCAAAAAAAAAAAGGCATTTGACAACATCTAGCTGAGCTTCTTGATAAAAACACTTTGAAAATTAGGAACAGAATGAAACCTCTCAATTTGATAAAGGGCATACATGAAAAACCCACAGCTAACATTACATTTAATGGTGAAAGACTGTAGGCATTCCCTCTAAGTTCAGGAACAGTCACTACTTTATTTACCAGTGTACTGGGAGTTTCTAGCCTTAGAAACTAGGCAAGAAAAAGAAATAAATGCATCTAAATTGGAAAGGAAGTAGTAAAACTTTCCCTATTTGCAGATTATATGCTCCTATATATAGAAAACCTTGAAAAATTAAAACAAGGGTACTAGAGCCAAAAAACCTATTCAGCAAAGTAGCAGGGTACAAGATCAACATGCAAAAATCAATAGTGTTTCTATCGATTCTATACACTAATAGTGAACAATCTGAAGAGGAAATCAAGAAAACAATTCCATTTACAGTAGCAACAGAAGGTTTCAAATAGCTAGGGGTATATTTAACCAATGATGTAAAGGGGATGTATGTAGAAAAGTACAAAATATTGATAAAATAAATAAAAGACAAATAAATGGAAGGTCATTTATTCTGTGTTCATGGATTGGAAGAGTATATATTGTTAAGAGTTCAGTTCTACTAAAAGCAATGTACAGCTTCAATACAATCCTAAACAAAATTTCAGCAGCCCTGCCTTTTCTTAGAGAGAAACAGAAATGTTAATCATCAAATTTATATGGAAGTGCAAATATCCCCAAAGAGTCTGAACTATTTTGATGCAGAAGAACAAAGTTGGAGGACTCACACTTTTGGAAAGTTACGGTAATCAAAATAGCATTGTACTTTCACAAGGACAGTCATATAGCCCATGATATAGAAATGAGAGTCCATAAATAAACCCACATATTTTGGGCCAAGCAATATCTGACAAGTTCATCAAGTCCACTCATTGGGGAAAGAATTGTCTCTTCAACAAATGATGCTGGTAAAACTGGATATATTATGCAAAAGAGTGAAGGTGTCCACTACTGCACACCATATACAAAAATGAACTTTAAATCAATGAAACACCTAAACATGGGAACAAATCTATCAACTCCTAGCACAAAACATAGGGAAGCATCTTCAAAACTTCATGTTAGGCAATTGTTTCTTTGACTTTACACACAAAGCATAATCAACAAAAGAGAAAATATAAGTATTCAACAAAATTACAAACTTTTGTGCATAAAAGGATTTCATCATGAAAGTAAAATGACAACCTACAGAATGGGAAAAAATATTTGGAATCCACACAGCCAATAAGGATTTAATATCAAGAATATATAAAGAAAATTTACAATTCAACAGCAGAAAGACAAACAACAGATTTAGAAATGAACAAAAACTTGAATAGACATTTCTCTAAAGAACATATACAAATGGCCAATAAAGACATAAAAAAATGCTTATTAGTCCTAAGGGAATTACAAATCAAAAGCCCAACGAGATACCATTTCACATTCATTGAAATGGCTACTATTTTAAATAAAATGCAAAATAACAAGTGCTGCCAAGAATGTGGAAAATTAGGAATACTCATTCTTTGTTGGTGGAATGTAAAATTATACCACCTCTGTAGAAAACAGTTTGGCCATTTCTAAAAAAATAAAATAAGTATAGGATTACTATTTGATGTGGCAATCCCACATCAAGGTATATACTCAAAAGAATTGAGAGTAGCAACTGACAGATAGATTTGCACACCAATGTTCAAAGTGGCATGATTCACAATTGCCCTAAGTTAGAAGCAACGTGACCATCAGCCAATGAACGGATAAACAAAACGTGGTATATATTTATATATATATATATATATATATATATAGTGTTACTCAGTTATGAAAAGGGGCGGAGTTCTGATACATGCAACAAAATGGATGACTTTTGAAGATGTCATATTGCATGCAATAAGCTAGACAAAAAAAAAAGTAAAAAATGTAAAGTATGCATATCCATAGAGTCAGTATCTAGAATACAGCTTGCCAGGGGTTGGAGTTGGGGAAGCAAATGGAGAGTGATGGCTTAATGGGTACACAATTTATGTTTGGGGTGATGGAAATGTCTTGGTTATGGATGGGGGTGATACTAGTAAAGAATTGTCAATGTATTACACTACTGAAGTACATATTCAAATGTAGTTAAAATAGGTTACCGGAATAAAAATTAAAATTAACAAACAGAACACAGTGAGCCTAATGCAATCTATGAACTACATGCAATATTATAAGTATGATAATAATATTTCATCAATTTCTGCAAAGCAACCACACTAATACATAGTATTAATGATAGGGGAAACTATGTGTAAAGTGGCATATATAGAAACTCTGTATCTTCTGCATGATTTGTCTGTAGACCTGTCACTTCTGTAATAAAGCAAAAAGGCTACCTCCTTTGCTCAAAATGCTATAGTATATTATTTCAAGTACCATTAAGGATTGTTTGCATTTTACTGTGAAACTTAATCTTAGCCATTTGTGTGATTAAGTGAAATGAAAAAGCAGATCATTTTTTATGGAATACTTAGTGTACAGAAATCTTTTCCAGAAAATATTTTTATATACTTTTATATGCAAAATCTGTCTTGAAATTTTGGGGTATTTATAGACTTCTTAAATCACATCAAATTGCCACTTCATTCAGTGAATACAGTTCAAACCGGGCCATTTGAGGTCTGAAAACTGAATTGCAGATCCTCTCAGGACTGTTCTTTTTCAACAGTTACATTAAAGGATGACATGATAAATAACATCTCCAAAATTGTTATTGAATTGAGCAGTTGATATTTAATCACGTCTATATGATACTCATTATTGGAAGTGCTGTGCATGTGCCAAGTCCTACAGTCTCTTCTCAACAACATATAAACTGGCTTGTTTTTCTAAGGTGGATTTTATGGAGGAGAAAAGACATGACATAACATGCCCTGGGTTATATAGCGAGGAATGGAAATGCTGAGTTTGAAACCAACTAGCCTGCTGACAAAGTATTTGCTCTGGACCATTATTTTGATTAATATAGAACTGACATTGAACATACTCTACATTTCTTCTGAAAACACACGAGAAATATTGTTCTAAATTTTTTTAGTATCCATTTGTAAAATTTTATTTAATTACATACAGATTGATAGCAAAATGTTAATTACATAAAATCTAAATTACGAATTATGAGCAATCTCATAATTGGTTCAAATTATCTGATGAATATTTCCTGTTTTTCTTTTCATTTTTATGAATATGTTACAGAATTTATAGTTTCATCTATAAAAAAGGGGGATTTGAATATTAATTTAGAAAGGTATAAGTCAAAGATGAAGACGTCTGTATTAGTTAGGGTTCTCTAGAGAAACAGAATCAACAAGGAACACTCGCAAATATAAAATTTATAAAAGTGTCTCATGTGACCATAGGAAGCAGAGTCCAAAATCCGCAGGGCAGGCTGCGAAGCCGACAATTCCGATGGGGGGTCTGGACGAATTCCACAGGAGAGGCTCACCAGCCCAAACAGGAAGAGCTTGTCTCTTTTGAATACTCCTTAAAAGGCTTCCAGTGATCAGATTAAGAATCACTCATTGCAGAGGACACTCCCCTGTGGCTGATTACAAATGTAATCAGGTGTGGATGTAGCTGACATGATCATGATTTAATTGTATGAAATGTCCTCATCACAACAAACAGACCAGCATTTGCCCAACCAGACAAACAGGTACCACCACTTGGCCAAGTTGACATGTGAACCTAACCATGACAACGTGAAGTTATGAGGACTAAAGAGCAAGCAGTAGGCTATAACATAGTCTTTCCACCCACCAGAAGAGGTCTGGACCAGGGGTTGGAGAACAACTTTGTTAACTGAAGGGTTGGCTTTATATATTCCTGGATGCTTCATGCTTTTATGTAAATTACTTATCTCTCCTCCCATACTAGTATACCGAAATTATACGCTATATCTTAAGATAAAAGCTATGATCTAGTAGACAACTATGGGATTCATATCTGGTACCCAAATCCTCCTCCTTCCACAAGGGTAACATGACTCTCAACCATCTATATTATTATATAATCTTCTGGGTCTAGAATTTAATGATGTAAGTAAGGTAAATGAGATGCGTTTTGTTCTTCCCATCATAACTTTTATAAACCGCCCATCCATGGCTGGTATAAATGCTTCCATAATATTATATTGTGGCCATAATATTATATGATGCTTTTTACCCCAGTTGCTTATACAAGGATGTATGTTTTAACATTTTTTGGACTTCCCATTACAATTTTGGTAAACTACCCCTTCCCTATCCATGTCTTTACAATCCTAGTGTGACAGATGCCACAAGTTTCAGAGGAGGGCAATTGATTCAGTCAAGCCAAACAACTACAGCATGCCTCAACACATTGTGAGTTTCATGGTAAGTGTGTGACTTAGGTGAATAAAGCAGAGCTCTCTACAGAAATGTTGCTGTAAAAGTTGGGAAAGAATTGCAACTTTCCTTAAGATAACTAGCTTCAAATATTATGTGCACCTACAACTACTTGCAGTCATCTTTGGTCTGATGCATAACAAACTTTCTCATTAGGAAAGCAATGGAGGAGGAAGAAGTAGACAGAGATATGTGGACAGAGATATCTAACCCCTAGATTCTATTTTGATTGAAATGTCCTAGACCCACCTAATTTCCCAATGTTCATGATCTGTCAATTTATTTTAATTTTGTTTAAACAAGTTTGAGAACAGTTTCTATCCCATAAAATGGAAATGGTGCTAATCATTTCTGACAGGCTGCACCTGACATTTTTAGAGCATTTAAGAAGTGACAGAGACAGCTTTGATATAAAACTCCCTCTGGAGGCTGAAGCTGAAAGCAGCAAAAGTCATTCTGCATAAAGGTACGCTGTTACTTGCTTCAAGTTGTTTCTCAAGCTAAGATGCAGATCTGATTTTCCTAAAGCCTAATTATTTAATATATGCCTGAACTCCATTAGTCAGAAATGTCTCTTTTCCTTTTACTTATGATATTTCTTTTTGGATTGGGGAATTCTAAACTGTATGGGTTTGGTTATGTGTTTGGAGAAAGTATTTAAGGCAGCTAAGAGAGAGGTGGTTACAAATTTGGGAAGTCTATTATGGTGGCCCAGAAATGCACCATGATCTCTTGGCCATGTCATATGTCATATAATGGTTCTGAATACAATTCAATAATCTCCTTTTCATATTGTTCTTGTAATCCAAATAGGACCATAACCACGTAGAAAGGAGATTCCCGTAATAATGTATTTTATGCTATGGTGTTTCAAAGATTTCCTAGAAGTACCCAAATGATTTCATTAGTAAAGGATAGGTCAAGAGATGTATTGTGAATTATAGCTGCCACCTGGTATCTGTAAAGGAAAACTTGCTAGATATTTTTCCTTCATATAAGCTATAGCCAGTGAGTTATACAATGACTATTCTGAATGACGTTACAAATTGCACACTGAAGTACACTCTGAAGCAATAACAAGGGAGTGATATTTTCAAAATTTAGTATTAATTATAGGAACTGCTTTTCTAATTTTTTCTTAGTATCTGTTTATAAAATTTTATCATGACTGAAAGCTGCACATCGATATGTTAATAATACAAAATAATGCTTGTTGTCTGCATGTACTTATAATTGGCTCAAATTAGCTGAAGAATCTTCCTTAATAGGAGAAAACAAAGCCTGGTGATTCTTGCAGTTGCTTTCAAGAAATGAAAATATGCACACCTACAGAATCTTTGAAGGCCTCAATCCTGGGGAAAGAAAAAAAAAAAAAAGGAAAAGGCTTCTTTGCAACTCTGATCATGTGCCTATTATTCTTTAGGCAAAGAGATGAAACTCTGTTGCATGTGGGCCAAATTTTTAATTTGATCTGCATCAAGTTGATGCACACGGTTTCTTTAAATCAACATGTTCGTGGTATGTTGAACCGTGTACCCCAGAAAAACATGTTCTTAATCTCAATCCACTCTTGTGTGTGTGTGTGTATGTGAATATATTGTAAATATCATCTTTTGAAAATGCTATTTTAAATTATGGTAGGGCCCAACTGAATGAGATTGGATCGTAATCTGTATTTCTGGAGTCCTTTATAATCAGAAGAGGTTCATTATAGAGAAAGAAATCCATGCGGAGGAGCAGAAACCAAAAGTCAACAGAATCCAGAAGAGAAAGAAGTCATACTCATGTGCATTACATGCAACAGAAAAAACAAGAACCAAGTATTGCCAACAGTCAGCTCCAAAAGGCCGCAGTCTTTGAGGATAACCCATCACTTTGCTAATGCCTCAATTTGAAATTCTCCCAGCCTCAAAACCATATGCTAATAAATTGTCATTGTTTTAGCCAACCCATTTTGTAGTATTTGTTATTGCAGTTAGGAAACAAAGGAAATAAACTTCGATATTCTGCTTATGTTGAAATATGCAAAGTTCTGACAAAATTGGATTCTCAAAGCAGAAATTAAGTAGTCACTGGTAATATCAGAGGTGATATGATCTCAAAACATTGACTGTACATTCACTCTAGGAAGACGTAACGAAAATATAGTTTGGATCTATCATAGCTCCTGGCACTTAGTGGTTGCTTAGTAAATATATGCTGAATAAATGAATATCTCTAATGAAATGTTAAAAATATTTTTCATGCAGTGTTCAAAGAACAATAACCCAATGGTATAGTTCTGGCAATATAAAGAATGATAGTAAAAATCAGGAATTCAGTGTTATGTTTACCATTTGAAAATGCTGACATTTTCTGCTTAGACACTTATTTAAAAGATACATATAGGGTTTATAAAAGCTACAATATTCTTTTAGCTTTGTGATTAACAGTTTGTAATTTCTCATTCTATCTCTTTTATTAATGCCAGATCGTAAGGTAAATCAGAAGTTTATCAGGATGCTCGGTAAGCTATGTTACTAATCACAAATATGTAACAATCTTAATACAATGCAAAAAATAGGAAGATCGAGAATATTACTAGGAAACAAAATGTAGAAAAAACAGAAGCAGCCTGACAGGAACTGTGATTTTCACTGGAGGGGCACAGCCAAGTCATTTATAATATGTATAGGAGGGGCCTGAAGAAATAAATACCCTAACCACTCTGGTAATTCCTACTCTCCTCTGTTCTGAAATTTCCTAGTGGCACTCCCTCCCCCAACTTCCTTTTGGCCAAATAGGGAATGGTGGGGAGAAGTTATTTTATACAAAACTTAGTTGCTATAATCATCACTTCCACAGATGGTCGTGGAGTCCAAGTTGATAATCAGAGATTTTTCCTTTTATCACTCACATATTCATAGCAACCTTGAAAGATTTGTGGTGAAATATATAGGAAAAAATCACAAAAAATTTATGTGTCAAGTGCTAAGTACAGGTATTATGTAACTATACAAAACTATAGATTTATTAAGGACAAATAAAAATGTTGAATAAAGAAAAAGACTTAAAAGTATATCCTTTTAAAATCTAGGAAGGGTCCATGTTAATATTGTAAAGATGCGATATTCTTTAACTTTATGAATATATTTAATACATTTCCACTCAAAATCCTCTTTTTTACCCCATAGCTTGCATGGAAGTTAGATAGATAAGTCGTGTGCTTAGAAATTGTGAAAATAAAGTGCATTTATATCTTACACCATTAAATTAATTAAACCACAGGTAGATAAAATATGAAAATTAGAGATCTAAAATTGTAACTATATAATATTTGATAGTGAAAAAAATCTGTATGGGAAATACATGTAAAGTAAAATATCATAAGATACAATAGTAACAGACTTTGATATATAAAATTAAAATATTTTTCTTATATTTAAAGCATAAAGACCCATAAATGAAATATGAAAGTTACAAGTAACCTGAAAAACTGAATAATACGTGTCTATTAAATTAATAAAACAATTAACAGGGAAATAATATTTTGCTGTAGTAAAAATTTAAGTGTGGCTGAATAAATAAATTAGGACCAACAATATGCACTGGAGACTCAGGACAAAAGAAATACAAATGACTAAAAATCTTTACAAAAGGGTTGACCTCATTAATAGGAAAATCATTTCAAATGAATATAATTATATATTGGTTATCATTTACTGCCTATGAGTTGGCAAGATTTACATTATTAAATTTTTAATCTTTAAGTTCTATACACACTCAGATGTTGTGTCCATAAATTGGCATATTTCCACAAGGAATTTTGTCATTATTATTGAACATTTTAAAGGAGATTGTAATGAACATGAACACAGAATTAGCTACTGGAATATTCAGTGTTGTTTTTAAAATGCTGGAAAACAGGGATCTCCAAAACACTGTAAGTGTCTTAGTTTAGAAAAGGAAATATGTATTCTACATTCTCAAAAAAAATGCAGAGATAAATCCATATTCAAAACATGAATCTGTGTATATTATTTTTATTTAATATGAAATTCAAGTTCTATGTAGAGAATATATATTTATATTTATATATATTATGACTGCAAAGATACGCATATGTGCAAAGATATATACACAAATATATATATATACACAAAGTTGTGTGTATATATATATACAAAAAGATATATATTGTTAATCAGAAAAATACATTCATAATCTACCTAACCATTAATAAAATTAAACCAGATTCCTGTCTTTAACATCTTTGTTAGAAAAAGAATGAAGAAAACAGAAAATCAAGACAAAATTGAGAATCCTAAACAATTCAGAACATAAAATGAGCTAGCATGTAGGTAATGAAGAAATATATCAAGTACATATTAATATGCAATTGATGTGCAATGCTTTACTTAAAGGAACTTAGCAGAATAAGTGATACACAAAGTGACTAGGTGATGCAAAAAACTAAATGAGATATTATAAAATGAAATCTGCCAATTTTGCTGAAAGGTGTCAGAAAAAGCTTAAATGCATTAGAATTTCTGCTTAAGAATTTGAAAAAGACTAAAGAACCTGAAATATGTGCAAAGATTTATTTTTACATAACTTACAGTTTTTCTGTGAGAGCACTATACATATATAGTGAAGTTTTCTGAAAAATATGGGTTAAAATAGAGGAAATATGTATTTAGACAATTAAAAACATGACAGAATACTATGAATCCATACTGTATAGTCATTTTAAAAATATAAAATGATCTATGGTAAGTTACATATTTGTACTATCACATTTAGATTGAATAAGGTTTACATCCATTTATAGAATATATTACGACAGAACAACTGAATGGTGAAAATGAAATCTGGCTAAGCCAATCAATAAAATGGCCAAATGCAATGGATGCCCTACGTCATATCTTTTTCAATATATATAGCATGTATTTTGAATTTCTAACTACTATTGAAAAGGCATTAGATTTGCAGTAGGAAAAGAACTAAGTAACAGAAAATAAAAGGTCATATGAGCATTGTTTTAGGTATAAGTAGGGTAATAGACATTGAGAATAGATGATGCCTAAAAATTGCTCCTAACTTATGCATTGGAATAAAGTGGGACAATTGTCCATTAATCTACAAATTAATTGTAGGTTGTATAGAAAAAATGTAGAAGCATAGACTGGAAACTATCCTTTATAAAAATCAAATAAGACTCTATATTTTTAGAAATAAAAAATATGAAACTTCAAATATAAAATAACCCATCAATAAGGTAAAATTCAACCTTGCAAAAGGAAATTGAAGAAAGCAATGTTTGTTGCAATTGGTAGGATTTGCAGATGATTGAAGACTAGAAAGAAGCCTTAGTTATAATCAACTGATAACTAATGATTAATGAGTGCTTACTAAGCACAATCATTGTTCTGAGCATTGCATATGGATTACTTAATTCATTCTCCACAATTACTGCCAGAGTTAGGTGCTGTTTTTATCCTTACTATAACACTGAGGATAACATTCATAGAAAAGTGCCTCATAATTTCACACAAAGCAAGAAGTGGAGCAATTTGAACCCAGGTTGTCTGACTCCAGAGCTCCTGCTCCCTGTTTTTAACATAATTCCATATGAATTATCTATGTATATATGTCTGTATGAGTGATAATATCATATATATGAGAAAGAAAAAAGATTTTGCAGTAAATAAAAATGTTTGAAGAAATTTAGGTTATGATACAATGTTATGCATGGGTTAGCATAGCTACAACAAATCCTTTTACAATTCATCTTGTGTAATTTTGATTTGATTTGGAAAGCTCTTCATATGAAAATTAAAGAGGCCCCATGATGTTTCCAAGCAAACTCTTATCATTAAGTTTTATGCCATGCCATTGCTACATTTGTCTCGTTTTTCTAAATGAAAGTCAAATAAGAGTGATCTTTAAATCCTACCTTCCAATTAAACAAAGACAAATGCCATCTCTGAAAAGAGGAAACTGCTAAAAATGTCTTCTTCAATGGGATATTTAAGGGCTTCGAAGAAAAAATGAAGTAAAGAAATTCCCTTAAAATAACTTTTAGGGAAGAAACACGACTGGTTGCTGAGATGTCAAATTGTGCCTTTCAAGTGTACATTTTTTTAAAAAGGAATATTCTCTAAATTCAGAGAATAAATTCAGATAAATAAATGCTTGTCATTGAAAAGAGCTTTCTGGTGTCAGGCCTCACTGTTTGAGGGACTGTGCAGGGGCATCAAACTCTGCTGCACATTGGGAGCCCTGCCAAATGAGTGACATTTCCTGAGAACAGAGGCAGAATTTTAAGAAGTTTCCTTGTCCTTCCTAAGCAGTTGGGTTAAAGGCAGAGTCAACCTGCTGGGGACACTAGAGAAAAAACAACAAGTCTTTAAACTTAACTGAGCTGAAAATAAGTTACATGGCCCAAAATACTAAATTCCAAGATTTTATGTATTTTAATTTTTTTTCCACTTGCCAGGAACTTAATTATTCAATATATCTTTGGGAAATTCCTATTTTATAAAAGCACTTAAATTTCTTTTTAATATTTTGTATGGCATAATCAATGCCCCAAAATGCCTCTTAATATTAAAATGTGAGGAAACAAAATATATAACTTAAAAATGATAAAGAAGGTAAAGAAACAATAAAGCATAATAAAAATATACAAAGTTAGATGACAAATAGTCTCAGCAAACCAGTGAAATATCAGAAAACTGTGAGAACATAATTAGTAAATAGGAAAACATGCTTAAGCAGATCCCCAGGATGTGAGATTGGGATAAAGAGATGGAAAATGGGAATGGGTGGTTAAAGCAGTAAAGCTAGAATGAGAACAGAATTGATTTACTAAGAGTGTCACAAGGATAGAATAAGAAAATAGTATTATTAGGAATTATAATGGTTTATAATTTCTAGAATTTAAGAAAATGTGAGTCTTCGTACTGAAGAGTCTAAAGCAAGATATTTTTAAAAATAAAATGCATATTATCAAAGATAAATATATGATCTTAATAGTATCTAAAGAAAATGGATTGATTATATACAGAAACATACTAAATAGACTGTCAACAATTCTCATTAAACATTGATGAAAAATACCTGTAGAACTAGAATTCTATTTCTAGATCAGTTATTATTCAAGATTGACTGTAAAGTGCAGACTTTTTTGATTAAACTGATTATCACTTAGTACCCCTCACCAAATGAACCACTAAGGAATATAAATCTAGGAGGAAGAGTAGAAGTCCATGAAGCAAATTTTTTAAAACAGAGTAAATTTTTGGTAAATATTAATCATTGATATAACTTGAAATAGAAAATAAAATAAAAATAGTAAGTTTTATTTAAATTTGAAATTATAATGTATCTAAAATCCCAGATATCATGACTGGAAAGAAGGAAATCATTCTAAAATATGATAAATATCTGGCAATTTTTGGTACAGAGACAGAAATATTGACGGCATTAGGACTTTATGAAATCAATTATGCTTGTTAAAATTAAATAGTTATTTATAAAAATATAGGAATGTACATCATTTGAAAAGGGAATGATAAATACAAGATCAATAAAATTCAAAGAAAAAACATAGAAAGTACACAATAAATATAAATTCAAAAATAGAATGTTAGAAATAAGTGATAACAAAACAAATAAATGAAAAGGAAACTAAAACCTGAAGTTTACATAGAAATTATAAAGGATATACAAAAACTTGTTGGAGAAAACTATAAACTTTTTAAAATAAATAAAAGCAGAATTAATATGTAGAGAGCTGTATATATATATATATATATATATTTTTTTTTTAATTTGCATATGGGCAGGAGGCACCAGGGATCGAACTCCAGACCTCCAGCACAGCAGGTCGGAGCTCTGCCTGCTGAGCCACGGCAGCCACCCGAGAGCTGTATATTTTAAAGGCATCAGTATTATGATATAACAATTCTGTCCAAAATAATACAAATTATTTTCTAAAGAAATTTACAAAATATTCCCCCAAGTTTAAAGGTGTGAGTAAATGGTCAAAAATAACCACAGAATTTTGTACTGGATGGCATTGAAACATTTGTACTCTTTTCTGTTTTTTGAAATATATCAAGATTTAAATCCATTATTACTATGATTATACTGTAAACAAAGTAAAATAACTGTCTTATCAAATTAATCCTTCATTTCAAAGTATATTTGCTCTAATATGTTTGCTTACCTACACCGTTTAAGTTACCTTGGCTTATTTAATAAAACAAGGATATCCATTCTCCTAGTACTTCTTTCCAGTAGGCAGTGGGTTTGAAAGAGCCGAGAAAGTTGTCAGAAATGCCATGTTCTTGCAGTAACTAGCATGCTCTTTCCTTTAGAGAATCTGGAAGAGAAATCGTTACTAAATAAGGAATGAAAAGCATATTTCATGAGCATAAACTAAGAATAATATCAGAATGGTGGATTAGCATTAAATATTGTATTAACTGAAAATGTTTAAGTGAAAAGTATTTCTCATATCCAAAGCCTTCAGAAGCTACCTCCCAAGTCAGTGTATTATCTTAACATTATTTATATTCTCAGGGCCACCTTTATGCTGTATTTGTCAGACCTTGAGTGCTACCTCTGTCTAACAAAGGGAACACCGTCTGACAGAAGACGCACATTCACACCAAGTATGAGTTAATTCATTAGGTTCCACAAAGTTGTTATTGCTCTTGAGGTTGTTTCCAGAACAAATAGAGGTATCACATGAGGCAGTATATGCCCTCCACCGCTCCATGCAAGCCTCTCCTCTACTTCCTCTTTTTCCAGACTGTTCCAGATCTCCAATTTTATGCTCTACATGATGTAGCATATTCTGCTTTCTCCACAAGTTTCTAAACTTGTCAATTTAACAAAAACTTCCAGGTCTCCACCTTTTAGATTGTACACTTCTTGTAGTATTCTTCCCCAAACAATATAAATACGTAAACTGTAGAGCACTGTGGTAAGCATTGTACAGGGAAAAAATTAAGCAGGGAAGAGGAAAAGGAAGCTTGAGGGGATGAGAGTGAAAGAAAGGGTTGTAATTTAAATTACAGAGACAAAAAAGTTCTCACCGAGCTCCTGAGTTCCATACGGAAGTTTCAAATAGACACAAGTGTTGGAAGTCCATTAATACCTAAGCACCTCAAACCATGACTTCTAAACCTACCTCATTTCAAATTCTGCATTTTATGATTCTACTATAAATCTTTATCCTTGTCCTCTAAGGATTTGGTGATTCCCATGCTTTTGAAGAATTAAGCTTCTGGTACAAATGTTTTCTTGGCTACCGATGTTCCTCAAAGTTCTGATCAGAGCTCCTTATCAGAGTCTCTATTTTCAGAACACCATTCCTGTGCTGGACCACTCAACTAGTTTCTGGTTAGATCTACCTGTTTTATTCTCCAACTCCAAAGATGTGAATCACACACATCCAAATACATGATGTCTCTTTCAACCATCATTCTGACATGAAATATCTAATTATGAGGATGTAAAATTGTGAATCTCATTTGGAATTGTCTTCTGAGACTCTATTGTAGTCTTTTGAATATATGCACTGAAGGCAATGTTAGAAATTAATTCATTATACGGTCATAAGGTTCGGGCATCAGAAATCAATTCTCCTAGAAAACCTTTTACTCATATTCATTGCCACAATACTTAAGATGCATAATGGGTTTAAAATGTGATTCACATTGTCAGTAGTAGTGCATTGGTCAGGTTTTTCTAGGGAAACAGAGCCTACAGGTGATATGTGTAAATATTATGAGTTTTATGAAAATTGTCTCATGTGACTGTGGGGATTTGCAAGTCAAAATTCTGCAAGGCAAGATGCAAACTTGGAACTCCAATGAAGGTTTTTGATTCTTTCCCTAGAAGAAGCTGGCTGGCTGAAGTAGAGTTGGAAATTCTTCTGACTATGAGATGCTGCGCTTCTCCTTTGAAATTCTTCAACAAATTGGATGCAATCTCTTTCATTGTGAAGGCAATTTCCTCAGATGATTGGAGATGTAATCAGCCATAGATGCAATAACTTAATGATGATTTTAGACCATGAATTATCCTCACTATAACCATCAGGCCAGTGTTTGCTTGACCAAGCAACTGGGCACCCAAAACTGGTCAAGTTGATGAACTTATCATAATTGGGAATAAAAAATCATAAAAGTTTGGTTAGAGAACTCATAAGAAAATAGTGAGGAGTACACAGATCCTTAAAAGCAACAATGGAAAAAAGTTGCTTATTAAGCTATATCTTAAGAAAATTATTCTGTATGTGTGTTTGCTTCTTTGTTTTTCCTGAAAGCTATAATCAATATAGAAATTTCCTCCATTCTTCCCATAAAGAATGCGCTGTCTCTTGAATATGATGTGCAAGGTGCCCTTCAATGTGTGCAGTATGTACTTGAAGAGTTAAATCGTGTTTTTTGTGTAGTTTGAGCCTATGGTGCATATGTTCTTAATTTCTACAGTCAACTGAACCAAATCTTAAATTGGTCTTTGACTAAACTATAAAACCTAATCATAGTTAATGCTTCAATAATGTAATTCAGAAGCAACAATTCAAGAGTGACAAAATGATTATTCATAGACACAGTTCTTTGATGTGATTTACTTAATATAAACACAGTGTATCCACAGGAATGACAAAATAATTGACAAGTTATTTTCAAAATGCACATTATGCTGAGTTGGATGTCCATTAAAAGTTATTTCTCAACTCAAAAGTTAGGCAGTGGAAAAGTACTTCAAGGATTTGAAAAGTCATTTGTTTCTGCATGTATATGCAAATATAAGTATTATATATAATTTTATATTTTTGTTAATGAGTTTT
>PVIY010018968.1:0-46630 GCA_004026745.1 Myrmecophaga tridactyla
AGGAAGGAAGGAAGGAAGAAAGGAAGAAAGAAAGGAAGAAAGAAAGGAAGAGAAAGAAAAGGATAAGTGGTTTCAATGCCATATTATGAAAGAACATCTAAACAGAAAGGAGGTAGTAATGGAGGAAAAGAAGGAAGAAAAATGTATAAGATTTACAAAAAAACAACTAGCAAAGTGGAAGAAGTAAATCTTGCTTTATCAGTAATTTTTTTAAATGCAAGTGAATTCAACTTTCCAATCAAAAAGCAGAGACTGGAAATACAGACAAAGGAAGATGGCCCAACTATATGCTGTTTTCAGACATCCATCTTAGATCCATAGATACAAATAAGTTGAAGGAAAAAAATTCATGTAAATAGTAATCAAAAGAGAGTGAGGTGGCTATGCTAACATCAGAAAAATAGACTTTATGTTAAAAACCATTACAGGAGACAAAGAAAGGCATTGTATATAATAAAAGGGCCAACTCGACAAGAAAATGTAACAATTATAAGCTTAAATGCACTCAATCACAGAATGCCAAAATATATGAAATAAACATTGACAGAATTGAATGGAGAAATACAATTCAACAGTAATTGTTGGAAATTTCAATACTCCACTTTCAATACTGAATAGAACATCTAGCTAGAAGATCAATATGGAAATAGAGGACCTGAATAACACTGCAAACCAACTAGCCCTAACAAATGTATAAAAAAATATTTCACTCAACAACTTCAGAATACCTGTTCTTTTCAAGTGAACACAGATCATTCTCTAGGATAGACCATATGTCAGGACAAGAGAAGTATAAATAAGCATTTAAATACTGATCATAAGAAGTAATTCTCTGACTACAGAATAATGAACTAGAAATCAATAACAGAAGAAAACTAGAAAAATTTAAAATATGCAGAAATTAAACAGCACACTCTTAAACCATGGTTAAAGAAGAAATTACGAGGGAACTTAGAAAATACTTAGAGACAAATGAAAATAAAAATGCACATATCAAAACTTATGATGGCAATATTCAAAGGAAAATTTATAGCTATGAGTGCCTATTTTTTAAAAATAAAGATTTCAAATTCATAACATAACTTTGCATCTTGATGAACTCAAAATTAGAAGAAGAAAGTACATAATTAAGATTAGAGTGGAGATAAATAAAATAGAGAATAGAAAAACAATTGAGAGAATAAATAAAACTAAAAGTTGGTTTTTCAAAAAAACTCAATGAGATTAGCAAACCTTTAGCTAGACCGACAAAGGAAAAAACAGAAACAATGCAAATAACTAAAATCAGAAAGGACAATGGTACATCACTACTGACCTTACATAAATAAAAAGAATTATAATAAAAGATCAAGAATTATTTGCCAGCAAAGTAGGTAATCTAGAGAAATGGAAAAATTCCTAGAAATACTTCACTTACCCAAATTAACTCAAGAAGAAACAGAAAGAATCAACAAACTTATATGAAAAGAATAAAAGGCAGAAAACAGAGAGAGAGCTCACAGCTGACACAGAGAGCATACAGAAGAAACCAAGTGAAGGATGCAAAAAGAAAGAACATGGCCCAGCAGAGGCCAGATGGACCTACAGGAGCTGAGAGACCCATTTTGAAACCAGCCTAAGAGAGAAGGGTCAGCAGACATTGCTATGTGCCTTCCCATGTGACAGGGGAATAGGGATGTGATTAGGCTTTCTTCAGTGAAAGTATCTTCTATGGTCTTAGAATTGTAACTTGTAACTTAATAAATCTCCTTTGTAAAAGCCAATCCATTTCTGGTGTATTACATTATGGCAGCTTTAGCAAACCCAAACATCATCCTATTATTAACACCTTGTAATAGTGTCATACATTTGTTATAATTCATGAAAGAACATCCTTATACGTGTACTATATTAACCACAGCCCATCATCCACAACAGGGTTCACTATGTTATACAGTCCCATGTAACTTCTAACTTCCATTCTAGTAACACACATGACCCAAAACTTCCTCTTTCAACCGCACTCACATATATAATTCAGTGCTGTTAATTACACTCACGTAAATAAAAGATCTGTACAAATTAACCATCAGCTTCCATTCTCTACCCCCAATCTATACCTAAAAACCTATATTCTAGATTCTATTCTATGAGTTTGCTTATTATAATTAGTTCATATCAGTGAGATCATATAGTATTTGTTCTTTTCTGTCTGGTTTATTTCACTTAGGGAAATGTCCTCAGGGTTCATCCATGTTGTCACATGCATCAGGGTTTCATTCCTTTCTACAGCTGAATAATATTCCTTCATATGTATATACCATATTTTGTCTATCCATTCATCAGTTGATGAACACTGGGGTTGCTTCCATTTTTTGGCAATTGGGAATAATCATGCAATAATTATGTAAATATATACTCAGGTCCCTCCTTTCAATTCTTCTGGATAAATAGTGGTATTGCTGGCTCATATGATAATTCTAAATTTGTGCCAGAAAGGAAAAAAAAAAGCAATAGTTATCAAAGCACTCTTTAACAAGTGGTTACAGGACAGATCCCAGAGTTTGTCACGGACTACCATACCATCCTCTCAGATTTTTCCTTCTAGCTGCTCCAGAATATAGGAGGCTAGAAGGAATAAATATTTTTTATCATCGTGATCAACTTTCTTTTTTTGTGAAAATAACATAAATACAAAAAAAAAAGCAATATATTTCAAAGCACAGTACAACAATTAAATTTCAGAGTTTGGTATGGGTTACAGTTCCACAATTTTACTTTTTGTTTCTAGCTGCTCTAAGATAACTGGAGACCAAAAGAAATATCAATTTAATGATTTAGCAATCATGTTCATTTGTTAAACCCTACTTTCTCTTTGATCTTTCGATCCCACTCTTTAGGGGTATTTGGGCTATGGCCATTCTAACTTTTTCATATTGGAAGGGACTGTCAAAAATATAAGTTAGGGAAATGGAACTATCTGATGTTCTGGAGAGGCTGGGCTCTCTAAGTTTCAGGACTTATCCGGTCCAGGGACCCATCTGGAGGTTGTAGGTTTCTGGAAAGTTACCTTAGTGCATGGAACCTTTGTAGAATCTTATATATTGCTAGGTAGCCAATTCTTTAGGATTGGCTGGAATGGTTTTGGTTGGTGTTTGTCAAGTTATGATAGGCAGCAATGTCCAATTGAAGCTTGCATAAGAGTGACCTCCAGAGTAGCCTCTCCAGCTCTCAGCTGCTGATATCTTTTTTGTTATACTTCTTTCCCCCCTTTTGGTCAGTATGGCATTATCGATCACATGGTGCCAGGTCTAGTCTCATCTGTGGGAGTCATCTCCCATGCTGCCAGGACAACTTTCACCCATGGATGTCAGATCATGGTTTTATTTCCCTTGGTTTTGTTAATGTGGTATAATACATTAATTGATTTTCTTATGTTTATTATGAACAACACTTGCACACCTGGGATAAAATCCACTTGATCATGGTGTATCAATTCACCTGATATGCTGTTGGATTCAGTTTGCAAATATTTTGGTGAGGATTTTTGTACATATATTCATAAGACAAATTGGTCTGTAATTTTCTTTTCTCGTAGTATCTTTATCTGGCTTTGGTATTAGGGTGATGTTGGCCTCATAGAATGAGTTAGGTAGTGCTCCCTTCTCTTGAATTTTTGGAAGAGTTTCAGCAGGATTAGTATTAACTCTTCTTGAAAAGATTGGTAGAATTAACCTGTGATGTCATTTGGTCTTGGGCTCTTCTTTGTTGGGGTGTTTTTGATGACCGATTCAGTCTCTTGTAATTGGTCTGTTGGGGTCTTCCATTTCTTCTAGAGTCAGTGCAGGTTGTTCATGCATTTCTAGGAATTTGTCCATTTCATCTGGATAGTCTGATTGTTGGCATACGGTTGTTTATAGTATCCTCTTAAGATCCTTCTTATTTCTGTGGGGTCAGTGGTAACGTCCACCCTCACTTCTGATTTTTATTTGTGTTTTCTCTCTTTTTTCTTTGTCAGTGTAGCTAAGGGTTTGTAAATTTTATTAATCTGTTCAAAGAACCAATTTTGGTCTTGATAATTCCCTCTATGGTTTTCTTTTTTTCATTCTCAATGTCATTTATTTCTGCTCTAATCTCTGTTTTTTCTCTCCTTTTGCTTACCTTGGGGTTTGTTTGCTGTTCTTTTTCTATTTCCTCCAGGTGTACAGTTCACTGATTGTAGCTCTTTTTTTAAAAAAATGTGTTTAGGGCTATCGATTTCCCTCTCAGCACTGTATCTGCTGTATCCCATAAGTTCTGATATGTTGTGTTCTTGTTTTCATTTGTTTCAAGATATTTACTGATTTCCCCAGTAATTTCTTCTTTTCCCACTGCTTGTTTAAGAGATTGTTATTTAACTTCCATATAGTTGTGGGTTTTCCAGTTATCCACCTGTTATTAATTTTCAGCTTCACTCCATTATGATCAGAGAAGATGCTTTGCATAATTTCAATCTTTCTAAATTTATTGAGACTTCTTTTGTAACCCAAAATGTGGTCTATCCTAGAGAATGTCCATTCTCTAGGATGTGCACTTGAGAAGAATGTATATCCTACTGCTTTGGGGTGCAATGTTATGAATATATCTGCTAAGTCTAGTTCATTTATCATATTATTCAAGTTTTCTGTTTCTTTAATGATTTTCTACCTATTTATGACAGTGATGTATTGAAGTCTCCAACTATTATTCTATAGGTGTCTATTTCTCTCTCCAGTTTTGCCACTGTTTGCCTCATGTAGTTGGGGCACCATAATTAGGTGCATAAATATTTATGATTGTAATTTACTCTTGGTGTATTGCCCCTTTTATTAATATATAATGTCCTTCTTTTTCTCTTATAACAGCTTTTGACTTAAAGTCTTTTATGTTTGATATTAGTATAGCTACTCCAGCTCTTTTTTGGTTATTATTTGTCTGGAATACCTTTTTTCATCTTTTCACTCTCAGCAAGTGTGATTTGGACTTTTATTCACTAAATCTCTGGGGAAGCTTTTTCATGAATCATCATCATATCATGATTTTTGACAAGGAGGCTGAGTACATGCAGAAGGGAAAGAATAATCTCTTCAACAAATTGTATTGGGAAAATGGAATAGCCACATGCAGAAGAATGAAATTAGACCTTTACCTCACACCATATATAAAAAGCAACTCAACAGAATTGAGTTGAATCAATGACCTAATGGATTTAAATAAAAGAGCTAAAACTATAAAAATCTCTGAAGACAACATTAGGACAAATCTTCATGACTTGGGATTCGGCAATGGATTCTTAGCTATGACACCAAAAAGCATTAGCAACAAAAGAAATGACAAATTAATTTCATCTAAATTAAAAATGTTTATGCATCTGAGGAGACCATCAAGAGAGTAAAAAGAGAACCTCCCCAATGGGAGAAAATAGTTTCAAATAAAATATCAGATATAGGGTTTATATAAAATATAAACTGGAATATATGAACAATATTTGCAGTTCAACAAACTTGTTATAAAATGGCCCAAAAAAGACCTAAATAGACATTTCTTCAAAGAAGATATACAAATGGCCAAAAACACATGAAAATATGCTCAACATCATTAGACATCAGGCAGATATAAACCGAAACCACAATGAGACAATGAGATACCACCTCACACCCACAAGGAGAGCAATTATCTTTTAAAAACAGAAAATAACAACTGTTGGAAAGCACATGGAGAAATAAGAATGCTAGTGTATTGTTGGTGGGAATGTAAAATGGTGCAGCCACTCTGGAAAGCAATATGGTAGCTCCTCAAAAAGTTAAATATAGAAATACTGTTTAACTCAGCAATACCAGTTCAAGATATAAACCCAGAGAGAATGAAAATGGGATCACAACAGACACTTGTACACCAGTGTTTAGAGAAGCATTGTTCACAATAGCCAAAAAGTGGAAACAATCCAACTGTCCATTGACAAATGAATGGATAAACAAGATGTGGTGTATATACACAATGGAATATTTTTTGACCATAAGAAAAAATGAAGTTAGGAGATAGGCTGCAACATGGTAGAGTCTTGACAACATTATGCTCAGTGAAACAAGCAAGACACAAAAAAGACAAAAATTATAGTAGATGACTAGAAATAGCAAATTTACAGACGTAGAAAGCAGATTAGAGCTTACCAGAGGAAGGGGATGTGGGGTAGAGGGAGTGTCCGTAATTTTTTTCATTTAAAAAATAACACAAAATTTAGCTAAAAATAAAGCAAAGCAGAAAACCCAGCTATAAGGGAATAGAAAGTGGAGTAAGTTTACAGTGAAGAAATTTGACAAATATTATCTCGGCCAGGTGATCAAGGTCAATAGCAAAGCGATAAGTCAAGTTTCAATATCTTGAAATGATGTAATTTAAATAGCACTTTACTTCTGTGTCCTTCCTCCCAAATACACACAACTCAAAGCTAATCGAAAGAAAAAGACAGCAGATAAATCCCTTCTGGGGAACATTTTGCAAAATATCAGACCAGTGCTTCTCAATATATCAGTCATCAAAAACGAGGAAATACTGAGCAACTATTTATAGTCAAGGAAGCCTATGGAGACATGACGACTAAATGTAAATAATGTGTATCGTGAAGGGGATCCTGTAAGAGAAAAAAGACTTTATAGAAAAACTAAGGAAATCTGGGTGGGCCACAGAGGCCAAGCTGGCAGAGTTCTTGCCTGCCATGCCAGAGACCCAGGTTCAATTCACGGTGCCTGCCCATGCAAAAAACAAAAATAAACAAACGAAAAACCAAGGAAATCTGAATAAAGTTCATGAACTGTAACAAATGTACCATATTAATATAAGATATTAACAATAGGGCTGACTAATAAGTGGATATGTGGGAACTTTCTTACTATCTTTGCAATTTTTCTGTAAATCTAAAACTTTCAAAATGTTAAAAGGTTTATTAAAATAACAAAGGGAGTAGAAAGAGTTCTGAAATATGAAATCTTTCAAGAGGACAAAGCCCTACTACTTCTCGACTCAAATCAATAAGAAAGAAGACTTTAAAAGTCTTTGAGAAGCAGTGCCCCTTTAAATCTTCTTCATAAAATGAAAGAAGGAAAAAAAATGTAAATAGAGGGTCATTCATGACCTGCACCTCATGGCACTGTCCTGAGGACCGAATAATGCCGAGATGTGAGTGCCTGGTCCAGGGGTTGGCAGTACAAACGACACATCCAGCCTTGACCCCTGGAGCCCTTCCATCTCCGTGAATGGTGCTCCCTCCAGGTCCTCCAGCCCAAACCTTGGCTTCATCCTGACTATCTCTCCTGCCCACAGCCAACCTGTTGGGAATCTAGGCACTCAGCCTCCAGCCTTGCACGGCTGCCCCCACAGGGTGAAACCCCTATCCGCGCTTTGACCATCTCAGTGGCATCTTGGAGTCTCCTTGCTCCCACACTTGCCATTGCACAGCAGCCAGCACGGGCCTTTTGAAATAAGAACCATATCTGGTCTCTCCTCTGCCCGGAGATCTCCAGTGGCTTCCATTTCACTTGGAATAAAATCTGAAAACCTTATGTGGTCCCACAAGGGCCTCACCATCTGGACCTGATGTCACCTCTCTTTCCCCACTCCCTCTGCTCCAGTTTCCCACCTCCTTACCACTCCTCAAATGTTCTACACCCTGTGCTCTCTCTGCCTAGTGTACCTGACATCACAAGCTGCTCCTTGGCTCATCCAAGTCTTGTCAACGTCATCTTGATGGAGCTATCTCTCCCTCCATATCAGTGAAGGATGCCAGCCTCCCCAACTTCTAGACACACTCCATCCCTTTTCTCTGCCATCTTGCTCTTTTTAGCACTCACTGCTTCCTGATAGAGTTTGTGCATCTTGTTTTTGCATTTACTGCGTCTCTCCCATATATGTAAGTGCCATGAAGGCAGGGACTTTGTTTTGTCCCCTGCTATGGCTCCAGTCATGAGCTCTCAAGCTGGCAACAATTAAGCACTCTCTCTCTCTGTATATATATCCTGAACAAATGAATGAATGTGTGAATGGAGAGGTGAATGTATGAGCGGGTGAATCGATGAATGAATGAAAGATTTCCCATGAACTCACTGTCTGCCCTCTTAGGGATTGGTTCAGAATCCAAGGATTTTGATAAATATTCACATTTACTGGTTTCATCTCCAGACCCAAATTCCCCCCAATACACCTGCCACTTCTCTGGGCATGCATAGAATCCTCTCCCTTGAACGCAATCAAGAACCTTTGGCGGTTTGAGTTGGGTCAAAGAATTTTCAACCTGGAACAGCAGGGTTGACTAACCATAAACCACACTCGGAGGTAGTTCTGTTGTCCCTCACAGAAGGCAGGACAGAGGGGAGGGAGGAAGTAAAGACTCTGCAGGGACAGTCTTGGATTCAAACCCAAATCTTCTTTCTCTAATTGGTACGACTTGGGCATGACCAGTCCTCTGCCCAGCCTCAATTTCCCCCTTTGTACAATGGGCACCATCCCATCACATATGAATGGGTTGCTGGGACACTTGACCAGGAACTGGACCCTCTTGGGGAACAGCTGCTGGGTGCTGGTATTCCCAGGATACCCTGCATTTGTGGGGAGGGCACTCATTCCTCTTAGGGAGGGATTGAGGCTGGGAAAAAGAGACAGGTTGTCCCAGGTCATAGACAGGGCTTGTGTTGCAAAGCTGGGGCTGGATAAATCTCAAATTCCTGACTCCCGGTCTGGATCCTTCCCACTGCCACAGGGTTTGAAAGGGTTGTCTGAAGAGGTAGTCCCTCCAGGGGGTGGCGAGGAAAGGAGCTGGACTCCAAGTGAGCTCCATGTTTGATGAACTCTATCAAAGGCCAGCATAGGTGGGAGACTGGCACTCAAGCTGATTTCATTGTAACACGGGCCTGAGTAAGAAGCACAACTAAATCCATTTCACAGAGGAGGAAATTGAGACTCAGAAAAGGAGAGCCCCTTGCTCACGCACAGCTTTTTATTCTTTCCATCCTTCCCTCCCTTCCCCCTTCATCTTTTCTTTCTTCCTTCTTTTTCTTAGTTTCTCCTTCCTTCCTTTCTTCCGTCCTTCCTTTCTTTTTTTCCCCTCCCTCCCTCCCTGTAACTGGCGAGACACAGAATGATAAAATAAAAGAAGGAAACAATGGCTGCAAGATGAATAAGCAGTGGATATGTCAAAAGAATGGAGAAAATGAGCATAAATTCACCTCCACACACTTCCCACGTGTCAGTAGGAAGGACATTTCATTCATTGGGATTCTTCCCAGAAACAATCATAGCATTTGTCTGGAGCTATGTTTGTGGGTGTAGGGTGAGACCCCAAAGCACTCCCAAGCAACAAAAGTTGCTCTCTAAACCATGGTATGGAGACAACGGGGAGGAGATGATTTCTTCCGTGAGGGAGGCAGGGAAGAATGAGGGAGAGAGAGAGAAAGAAGGACAAGGAGGGGAGGGGCAAGTCAGGATGTTAGGCTCTGTGGGCTGCCTTGTCCCATGCCTGCTCAACCCCAAATCTCTAACACTATAGTCAAGCTCACAAAAGATTGGATTTCTCAAGGCCAAGATGAGGAAGCTAACAGAATGCGGGGTGGGGTGGGGGGTGGCGCTCAGTGTTGGAGGTAAGTCAGCCAGCATCTGAGCTACTTGTGCAGTTCGGGGCAGTCCGGTGAGACTGATAGGCTCCTCGCCCCCATTTTGCACGGGAAGAAACTGAGGTTCTGAGCGGGCTGGTGAGTCTGGCAGATCTTGTAGCCAGCGAGTGACAGGGTTGGGGTTCGAGCCTCGTCTCGCCTCGGTTCCCACGGGCGACCCCGGCACCGCGGCTGTCTCTGTTCCAGACTCCGCAGCAAGCGTTGGCGGGAGGGGACGGGAAAACAAAGGGACAGTTCTATTGTTCCTGCGCTGGAAGCCGGTCGCCACCAGGGGGCAGCGTGCGCTCACACACGCCCCCGGGCTGCCTTTGTCCTGGCGAGGCCCGGCCCTGCGCCATCTGCAGCCTGCGCGCCCTCCTTCCCGCCGGGGGACGCGGAGCTGGCGGGCAGAGCCCCGGCGCCCTGGCAACCCCGGGCAGACCCCCGAAGACCGCCGCCCGCCGTTTGGGCTTCTCCCTCACCCACCCTCTCTTCCTTCTTCTCTCACAAGCGAATCTTATTCCTTTTCATCTTTCAGGGCTTGCCTAAAGATCTTTCCAATTATTTCCTCTTTCATAGAGCCTGTCTTCATCTTCTCCCCACGCAGCCTGATGCATGCTCCTCCGCCGCGGCTCCCCAGCCACCAGCCCGCCCCTTCCCTCCCTCGGGCCCCCTCCCTGATGGGAGAGCACTTTCTGGTGTGAAGTGCTATATGGAGCTTCTAACGTCTCCGTTCTATCCAAATTGAGCCCAGAAGTACATCTTCCATTGAAATTCGAAGACTGAGGGAGGGGGGTCGGCTGTGTCAGCCCTCCACTAATCACCAGGGGATAGGAGGTCTACTTAGGGACCTCTCTCCAGTTTAGGGACCTCCCTCCCTCTCTGTGTCTGCTACCCAAATCGGTTCAGGGCTAAGTGGGCTTCCCCGGAAGGAATGCAGCTGGCATTACCCCTGGACTGGTGGTCCAGGGGTGGGAGTCCTTTGTAGATCCAAAGCAAGCCCTCACTGGAGATGGATTACTTGCAAATCCACAGAGCTGGGACTGCATCCCAGGCAGGCTGTCTTCCAGGGCCAAAGGGCTCTGCTCCGGAGCCCTGCCCACCTACCAGGTGCCTCGTGCATGCATGCAGCACTACTGATGGAAAACACCCTTTAGGTGCATTTCCTCATTCAACCCTCAAAGAATCCTGCAAAGTAGAAAGGCTGGCATCCCCATTCCACAGATAGGGAAACTGAGGCTGAGAGCAAGAGAAGGACCAGCCACAGTCTGGGAGATGTCATATGCTGAGCCCTGGGCCTGGACACCTCCCAGAACCCTGCCTTCCTTTCCTTGGTCTCCATTTCTCGACTATTCACATGCCCTCTCTTACAGCAACCCATCATGTTTCTTTCACAGGCCCTGAAGGGACAGACTATTATATCCTTGCTCAAGTGACAATCTATTACGACCTGTCTCCCTACTCAACTCTGAACTTCCTGGGGGCAGGGACAGTTGTATTCCTCACACCTACCACTTGGTCTAACACACAGTAGGTCTTCAATGAAATGTGTTGAATGAAAGAACAAAAATTCCACACAACCCTGGGCTGTGGGTAATAATATCATCCCCACACTTCGAATGTCCCTGGCTGGGAATGCGGGCTGGTATTGAAAAGAAAGAAAGTTTCTGAAATGAGCTAATCAAGAAGCTCAACAGAATACATCCGGTTGAAGAGTTTATCAGCATGAAATGGCATGTATGTATATTGCAAATTTTTGCATGTTTGGGGATTAGAAATAGAATGGACTACAGTAGCCATGTGTGGCGAGCTAAGAACACAGCTAGAGTTTGACCAACTCAGAGGGCTAGGGTGAAGCTGCTCTATCCAGGCACCAAGCAAGCTACCCCAGCCAGGGCCCCCCTCCTCCTGCTAATGATAGAATGAAAATAATCATAAAAGCCACAGACAAATAAAGTAAACAGTGGGCCAAGGCACCCACAGCCTTCATTGCTGCTCCCAAGAGACCATTAGGAGGGTTAGGCGGTGAACCTGTGTTGCAAGTAAAATGACTTTACTGAGCTGGTGGGTTCGGAGCTTCTGGAGCCCTGCAGACTGCTGTGGCCCCCACTGATATGCTTGTCCTTCTCAGGATGAGTCTAGCTTGCTTTGTCTGTGCGGCTTGTCATCATTTAAGAGTGAGAGGAAGCCTTGGTGGGAGAGGAGGGGGCGAATGCAGAAAATGGGGGCATTGCTTGCTTGCCATGGCCTCCCAGCTGCTGGGTTTCAGGGAGAGGATTCGCACCCAGATCCCTCTGTCTCTACAGCTCCACAGCTGCCAACTGTGTCCCTGGCTGGGCAGGGCCCTCTGCGGCTGCTAGCCAGAAATCCTGGCAGGTTGGCACAACCTTTACTGTGTTAAGCCCCAGTTATGTGCGGTAAATGATTCCTCCAGCATCAGGGGAACTGAACGGGGGTGGCACCTTTCCAGGCTTTCAATTTATGATGCTTCCTGACAGGAGGCTGCTGGAGGCAGAGCTGTAAGATACTTACAAAACCCATTTCCGGCTCCTAGGAAGGCACATACTTATCACTCTCTCCACACGCATTTGTCAGTCCACGCTGTGGGCCAAGCTCTGGCTCAGGGCCAGAGAAGCCAGCCTCGGGGGAGCCAAAACATGCTGGGTACAATCGCAGGTCTGCCTCTTACTAGCTGTGTGATGTTGCTGTGTGATGTCAGGGTAATCACTCAACCTCTCTGTGCTCGTTTCCTCATTTGTAAAAGGGACATGTCAAGAAGAGGAGAAAGTGGATATGAAAAGTGAGTGCACCTGATGCAATCAGGGCACGGGGAGCACCTAAGCTTCTGACCTGTGGTCCAATGCTCCTCCCGGGTCGGAAGGGTACAGGTGGTGGTGGCCTGCTAGTGACCCCTGGGCTTGGATTTTATCATGGGAGCCATCGAAGCGTTGGAGGGAGTTGTTCTAATTTGCATTCCAGGAAAGGTCCCCAGAGTGTGGATGGCAGGGTGTGAACCTGGAGGCAGGGACCTGGCACAGGGAGAGATGGCAGGGTGTCTGCAACTGATAAACACAGGAGCACAGCCGATGCCCAGAGAACTTCCCTGTGCCCTTTTGTGCTCCCATGCCAGGTCCTCAGTGCTCCATCATTGAAGACCCACCTCCCCTGGCTCCTTGTGACGCCAGGGCTTCATCAATTAACTTTTACTCAAATCCCTGCTCCTGTTCCTTCCTGCCCAGTCCCTATAAAACATCAAGATTTAAACATTGTCTTTCCTGTTAAAGGAGTCAGCGTGGTGGTGTAGAAAGGGCACCGAGAGAAGCATGGATCTGCTTCTGGCTATTCCTATAACTCCACCTACCTTGGGCAGGTTCCATGGCATCAGCTGAATAATGGCCCCCAAAGGTGATTCCCAGCACCCATGGATATGCTGCCTTATCTGAGATTACCAAAGGGTAATTTATGTTCCCCTTACCAAAGGGATTTGGGGGTGTGATTAACTTAAGGATCTTGAGCTGCTGAGTTTATCCTGGGTTACCAGGGTGGACCTGATGTAACCACGAAGCAAGAGAGATTTGAAGATGTGCTAGGTGATGGCTTTGAAGATGGGGAAGGTGCCACAAAACAAAAGATGCAGGTGACCTCTGGAAACTGGAAAAGGCCAGGCAATGGATTCTCCCCTGGGACCGCCAGTAGGAATGCAGCCTGCAGACCCCTTGATTTTAACCAGTGAAACCCATTTTGGAATTCGGACCCCCAGAACTGTAAGAGAATAAATGCGTGTTGTTTTAAGTCACTGTGTGGGTGGTAGGTTGTTAGAGCTGCAGTTAGAAACAAATGCATCCTTTCCCCTCTCTGGGTCCCTGTCTCATTGAGGATGTTGAGCCCAGGAAAGCTTTGTGCATAGACTTCGTGAGTGTGAGCGAGGCTGAGTGGAGTTGAATCAGAACTTTCCTGCTTGAAACTCTCAAATTTTCCCTGTGATCAGCAATAGCAAGGCATGGTAAACAGGTATCCCAAACTCAAGAGCCTACAACTTCGGTTCTGCAAATGGATGAGGCAGGCCGTGTGAGGTGGCAATAGGGACCAAGGAGGTCTCAGGGAAGCACAGAGCTGAAGCCCTGGCTACAGGCTAGTAGAGATGCATTGCCATCTTTCACCAGGTGGGGAGGTGGCCCCAGGCTGGTCCACCTCTGCCAGAGAAGCCCAGACCACGGATTTTCATGTGAAATCTCACAGTCCCTTAGGTGCTGCCAACCAATTACAAAAGAATGAAAAAGTGAGCCAAACTAAACACATCTGCAGCCCAAGCCGGCCGCCAGGCTGCAGCGCTGCTTCCTCCGGTTTGTTCATTCAAGCTCTGGGCTTTGGACTCAGCCTATTTGCGCTGGAACCCCAGCTCACCACAGCTGTGTGATTGTGGGCAAGTGACCTTATCTCTCTGAGCCTCAGTTTCCTCATCTGTAAAATAAGTGCTAGAGCTCCGATCTCACCAGGTTAAAATTAGGGAGTGTGCAAAGTGTCAGAGCAGAGTCTGGTGTGGCATAATCTAGTGACTAAAGATGGATGGTTAAGTGCTATTATGTTATTTCATCGTATAGTGGGAAGACGGTTGCCCATCCCTCTGCCTTATGCTGATCTCTCCTTGTGGGCAGGACCTCTAAGTCAACCAAGGATGGCATCTTAGAGATGCAGCTCTAGAGAAAAGCGCCAACAGCCTGCCATCTCTGCTTTTACACCCCAGGGCAAGTGTGAAGTTGGAGCTGGCATGGGATCAGAGTCCTATTCAAATGCTGGAAGAGAAGCATTTGCAAACCCCACCCCCTGAGACCCCCTGCTGCCACAGGCAGGCTGCCTTCCAGCTCACCATGGCCATGCCCCCCAGACCCCAGAGAAATTTAGTGAACTCAGTGCTGCCCCAGCCTCACTTCCTCACAGTCCGGACAATACCTTCCTAGACTATCATTTGCATAATATTTTATTTCAAAATAGAAATACTTATATTTTATGCTGCTATAAATTTAGCTCCATCTTCGTATCACTATATGTAAATGAGCTTGACAACTGATTATTTCCTTCTTATATGTGTTAGGGCAAACGTATCCTCATTGAAATTTGTAAATTTGTCAGGGTCATCTTGCTCGTTCTCACACATGGTCACTGTACCACGCTTTGGGTAAGGCTGAGTTCAAGGGCAGTGTCATGTCTTGTCTATACTGTTTTATTCCTGTGGAGGTTTCTACCATCCTTGGTTCCTGCCACAGCCTCTGCCATGGGGTCACAGAGTTGGAGGGAAGGAGAAAAGAGAGAGTGAGTAGTCTGGGGAAACTCAGGGACACATCCTTCAGGCAACATTATCAGCTCTTGAGTCTTTAAAAAATGGATTTTATGGTGCATTTGAGTAATGCATTCACACCTTCTGCCTAAAAAATGGTTCCTAGTCCTTCTGTTGGAATTAAATGTGTGAATTAAGTCTGTGACTTTAATAGCACCCATTTTCTGTAAGATAAAGCCCAAGACCAAGGCTCTTCATAGCTCCAATTCCCAGCAATTTCTTCTCTTGTCAGGCCCCTCTTTACTCTTTGTAGTCCAGCACCATCTAGCCACTGAGAACTACCCTTCTGTGAAGTTATATATGCTGGTTTGTCTGTTGGGAGAAACCCTTTAGCCCTCACTTGAGGAGCAAGCTTCTATTCAACCTTCAGAACCCTACTCAGCATTACCTCCTTTGCAAAGCCTTCCCCGACCCACCCTTTGACATCAATCTCCCCAGAAAAATTGATCACTCTTTCTCTGCTGCTAAATCTCCCCAAATCCTTTGGCTTTTTGGTGTCTTCTTTGCCAGTACCATGGACTGAGCCTACAATACCTTTAACCCAGATAAGGACAACAGCCTCCTCACAGCTCTTTCTGATTCCCCTTCACCCCTACTAGCTCCCCTCCAATCTGATCTCCACAGCAGCCAGTGTAATCATATAAACACTTAGGCAGATCATGATGGTCCCCGGTTGAAAATCTTCCGGTAGCTTCCACGGCATGTAGAATAAATTCCAAACTCCTGATAAAGGGCCCCAAGGCCTGGTGTGCTCTAACTCCTGCTCACTCATCCCTGATCACTGTTCCTCAGGCTCACTGACCCAGTCTTCCCATCCCAGAGTCTGCAGCTGCTGGTGCCTCATGTGGAATGTCCTGTACTTCCTGGCCCTCGCCCACCCATACCTCCCCTGTCTTGCGCACACACACACACACACACACACACGCACACGCTCCCTTCACTTGTCGGACGTCTGTGCATCGCTCAGGTCTTACCTGGAGCATCACTCCTTTGGGGAGGTGCTGGGGGCCTGCTCCCGTCAGCGACTCCCACAAGACCGGGCACTCGGCAATAGCAGGGATTACCTTGCATTCTTCTATGTGTTCCCAGGCTGAGGCCAGGGCAAGGCACCACTGAAGTCTGGGAAAGAAACTGCCTTACTGCGTCCCATAAGGAGCACCAGCTCTCCGTGGGCCGTACGTCGGCTTTGGCTGGAGTCAGGAGAACCCAGGTTGGAAGTGTAGCTCTGATCCCAATTCAAGGTGGCCTTGGTCCCCTGGACCTTGCTGGATCCATTTCCTGGAGGCTGGATCGAAGCTCTCAAAGCCCCTTCCTGCTCAGGCTTGGTAGAGTTCAACTCCCCTATGGAATCGGTTCTTCACCCCAAAATGGGGACAATGACACCTACATATGCAAGAGCCTTCTAAGGCACCCCACCCACAGGCATCAGAGTGTTATGACTTTCCTGGGCCCCTTCTTCCATAAAATATATTTTAAAAAATTATATTTTATAGTTGCATTGGTTTGAAGGCAACTATAATCCAGGCTGGATAACATTCATTTTTACCTTCTTCTATTTAGAATCAATTGAAAGATTTCTGTGGGCCCCTAAAAATACTCTGGGTGCTAAGCACCAAGGGGACTGAGCCTGGTTGATGAGTGGGCCCTGGTAACAGGTCTGTGCATTCACTCCTTGTTTGCGAAGCACCTTCCATCACTGGCTCCCTTTCGAGCCAACATCACTAGTGCTAGTAACACCTCGAGGTGTCTCTGTTAATCCTTAAGCAGCTCTGCTAGTGACAGATGCGCATTTAACTGTCTCCAGTTTAGAGGCTCAGAAAGGTTTGGGAACTTGCCCAAAGTTGCCCAGCACGCTAGACCTTCGTCACAGCAAGCCCAGCGTTTGGGGCTGTGGGGTACACAGCAAGAGGGATGTAGGAGGTCTGGGGGTGGCAGGAGATGAGGTGGGGAGTTAAGACAGAACCCCACCACCAAGGGGGAAGTCGGCTTCCTCAATCTTTGATGCTGATCATTACAAGCCCCAAAGAGCCACCTGGGAATTGCTTACACGTGACCCTGGAATGAAGGGAAAAATGCAAAAGCAAAACTCATCCAACACCAAGATCTCATATGCATAAATAGAGCTGCCTGGGGACAGAATCTACTTAACATGGAGCATTGCACCCTTAGGGGGCTAGATTTGTGGGAGACTTTTTTCCACCTGTTTTCCACATTTCCCTGATGTTATATTTTTAAATAGGAAAATACACACAGAGACCCTCCCTTCAGTTCCTAAAAACAACAAAACCCTAAAAGCTGAGAAAACCAAAGCCCCCCAGCCCACAGCTACCTCCATTTGATCTGTCAATTCTGCTGCTGCCAAAATCTCACTGCAGGAGCCGTGGCCTTGCTAGAAATGCATCTCTAGGCAGGCAGGACCAGCTTGCTTGTCAGCGAAAGGACAAAAGGAAGATCCATCTTTTGGACTGATGTTAGAACCTCCAACTGAGCCCAGGACCCTGGGAGGAGGGCAAGGTGGTGGAAGGGGCTGGGAGGAGGGGGGCAAAGGAATTGAGAGGGGTTGGAGAGGGGCAGAAATCACCTTGGATCTCCACTGTCAAGGCACTGCATTTGCACAATGAGCTGTATTTTTCCAGAGCGCCTGCTGCTTATTTTATTTCTTATGGCAGAGGGTAGGAACCATTTCATCAAGTGGTGGAGAAGCTGAACCCTTTTGTATCAGAGGCCCCAGCTAAGGGATGGGAGTTTCCAAAGCCACAGTGATTCCTTTCAGACACAGAGATACATTCACTTCTCCTTTTTATCATTCCTTCCTCCGACAGCTGTATATTGAGCCCCCACTGTGGACCAGACACAGTCCTAGGCCTGGAGATCAAATGGTGGATAAGATAGGTGCAGTGTCTGCTGTTGGGGAGATCCCAGGCTGATGTGAGTGAAAGCTCTCCTGATAATCCCACACTTGAAAATTTAATTGCAAAAAGAAAGGAGTATAGGAGACAAGAGAAGATGAGGGAAGCATCTGGTTGAACTGAGAGCTGAGGGATGAGGAGGTGTAAGGTGGAGGGTGGAAGAAGGAAAGTGGTTACATGGAGCACATCCTGGTAGAGGGAATTGCATGTGCAAAGGTCCTAAGGCAGGAGGGAGCATAGGGCATTCAAGGAACTGAAAGAAAGCAGCATAGCTGGAACAGAGGAAATGATAAAAGAGGCAGGTAAGAGATAGGACTTTAAGGAGGAGGAATTGGGCCATGCAGACCGGGTGGAACAGCGGTTTGGGTCTTGGTTCTAAAACAATAGAAAACACCAAAGCATTTGAGTGACATGATCAGCTTTTAACAAAACTAAGTATTTGTCGGCCTGCTTTGAATCCCTAACACCCCAGGTGGTTGGGGACAAGTCATTGCATTTCTCCAAGCTGTTTTTCTCCTTGTAAAGAAGAAATCAGTAGCACCACCTCACTAGACAATTACCATTTAATTATAATCATCCTTGCTTACAGCTGCAGAAACAGAGACTCAGAGAAGTGAAGTGACTTGCCCCTGGGACACACAGCCAGATAGTGACAGAGCTTGGTTTGGACCTGAGTCTGTTACTTTCCCAAATTCTATCCCCCTTCATGGCTGTGGAATGTGGTTCGTCAAGATGAGGGCTGGAAAGCGGGCAGAACAGGACCTGGCATGTAATAAGTGTTCCCTCTATGGTTCCCATTCCCTCTATTTCCAGTCTGGCCAGATACCTGGAAAAAAGACCAGGAGATTGTGTGTGCATGCATGTATGTGTGTATGTTTAGGTCCAGTTATTTTTGGCAGCAAGGGAATTTAATTAAGAATTGAGTTCACAGCTTTCCTGCTGAGAATTAGCCAAGGTGTACAGGAGGGAGCAAGGGAGTCAGAGTCTTAGCCACCTGCAGACAGTGACACCAAAATAATGAAGCTCAGCACCAAGGCTCCCAGTGGGGCCAAGGATGGGGTGTGGATGCTATTTGGGGACCTGGCCATGCGCCGCAAACCTGATCTGATAATGTGCTGGTGCCCAGGGGCAGACTTCCTTCTGGACCTGAATTGGAAGAGAGTCTGGGCAGTTATTGTCCTTGGGGTTGGTAGAGCTGATGCCATTGGAGTGGGAGTGGTTAGGTAGGGCTGTCCATGCATGAGCCCTGGAAGGGGATATGGTTTCCCAGGAACTCCCCCTGGAACTTCTGCAGCTCTGTTCTCTGTCTGCCACCTTCTGTCCTCCTCTGGCTCTGGAGGTCCTTGCACCCACTTTAAGATTTCAGAAAGTTTCGTCAAACATCCATCTAAGATAAATGTTTGCATGCTGAATCCAGCTAAGACGTGTTTTATTGGACGTGCACTGTGTTACACATGTACACACACATACATACAAATATATATGAACCAATATTTTAAAAAAATAATGTTTTGTAGGGACACACACTATGCTAAGGGTCATGCCTTATGGGGTCTGGGGAGATGGAGGGTCAACATGTACTTATACACATCAGTGATATTGTTTGGCTGGTGATAAGAGCCAGACAGGGTGAGAGAATGGGACCTGGGCTGGGGGGCTGCAATAAACTGGGTGGTCTGTGGTCTTCAAGGTGGAGGAGGAGGCAGCCAGGTGATGGAGATAGGAAGGACGTTTAGCAGAGGGAGGTATTGGTCCCCAGCTAGTGACAAGAGAGGTACATGAGATTCAGGTAAGCACACATCCTCACTGAGGTTAGAGCTGAGCCTACAGAGTGAGGTGGGTCAGAGAGGGGTGGAAAGACAGGTTGGGTTAGGGGATGGGGTCCATAAAGAATTCATTGTTATGGATTTGTTGTCCTTGTTGTAACTGCTATGTTGAACTAGAATGACTTGTGGGAAGTGGTCCAAAGACAATTTTATTTCTATCTTCCACATGAGAGGGGAAGTTTCTCCCCAGCATCAGGGTTAAAGCCCAGTGGGCGCCACGATTCTCCCATCCATTCCTCTCTCTTGAGTGATGTAGATAGATCTCAGCCACTTGGGTCATCAGCCACAGCCTCATTTCAGGGACTAAGAGTGCCGGCCCGTGGGATTAATCAACTTCTTCATCTTCACTCAGAGGAAAAGTTGCTTCCCCATCCCCTCCCTCAGCTAAAGTCAACTGTGTGAGAGAGCACAGGCAGAGTCTCCGCTCATGTGCCCCCTCCTCACTCCCTAGCTGCTCCTTCACATCCCACCCAGGGACAAAGGGAGGAGAGGAAAGGAGAGGCAGAACATTTTCCCTGATAATGTGAATTTGCATTCGCTGCCTCTGGCAGGGAATTGTACTGGCTTTTTCTACCAAGGATATTTCCAGGGGGGTTTTAGGGGTTTCCTCTGCTGGCCCTTCTAGCTGTAGTTCCTTGGATGGTGATTGTTTTAGTTTGTTAAAACTGCCGGAGTGCAATATACCCCAAACGGGTTGGCTTTTATAAAGGGGATTTATTAAGTCGCAAATTTACAGTTCTAAGGCTATAAAAATGTCTAAACTAAGGCATCAAGAGAAAGATACCTCGACTCAGAAAAGGCTGATGGGTCCAGAGAGCCTCAATCAGCTGGGAGGGCCGGTAGCTGGCCTCTGCTAGCGTCTTTGGTTTCTGGTTTCAAACCATTTACCCTGAGGGCATTTATTTTCTGAATCTCCAATGTCTGGATCTTGTGCTGTTGGCTGTGTTGCTTCTGAGGTTTCTCAAAAATGGTTCCTCTTCTAAAAGACTCCAATAAACTAATCAAGACACACCTTGAATGGGTGGAGTCACAGCTCCATCTAATCAAGAGGCTGCACCCACAAGTGGCAGTGGCCCATCTCTGTGGAAACAATCCTCAAAGTTTCCACCCTCACAAAATTGAATCAGGATTAAAAGAAACATGGCTGCCTCCACTAGACTGGATCAGGTAAAAGGACATGGCTTTCTGGGGTACATAATAGCTTCAAACCGGCAAAGTGATGGTCTCGCTTGGCTGATCGTACTCTCCTAGGCTCTCATTCCTTGGTCATCCCTCTATTCAACACTCACACAACTTCCAGGAGAACCCTCTCAGCAGGCTGAAAGCCACACCTGGCTGACCTTCTCTGCTACCGAGACCACATCTGATCCAAGGAAGCCCTCATATCTTCCTTGCCCTACCTTGGGTCAAGTCACATCATCATCACCACCACCACCACCACCGCCACCACCATCATCATTATCACCATCATCATCATCACCATCATCATCATCATCATCATCATCATCATCATCATCATCAGTCTAAACCAGAAATCCACAAACATTTACTTGAAGGGTCAGGTAGCCAATATTCTAGGCTCATTGGGCCATATACTGTCTCTACAGCAATGACCCAACTCTGCCGTTATAGTCGGAAAGCAGCCACAGTCAACATGTAAATGAAGGGAGTGGCTATGCTTCAAAAAAAACTTCATTTACAAAAATAGATAGCTGGCCCACAGCCTATAGTTTGCTGACCCCTGGTCTAAACAGACTTCAGAAATAACATTTCCCTGACTGCATGAGAATACAGACACCAAGTCATCCACCAACCCAAGGTATAAAAGGAGGCCTCTCTGAATTCATCTTGCTATGGAACTCAGCCCGTGCAAATGTCCGTGCGTGCACCAAGCAGAGAGAATGATTGCTTGTACCCACCCCCTGCTTCAACAACCCTCTCCTTCTGCCTTTCTCTGTTATGGCCACGTGAAGAGAAAGAATTGACAAGGCCCTGGTGGGGCTTGGGGGACAATCAACTAGGATGTAAGATTAAAAACAAAAGTGTTTCCAAGAAACATCTTGGAGAAGCTTGTGGCTGCCACTTTTAAGTCATTTCAGGGGCTTTGATGCATTGAGGCTGGAGAACTCCTGGATCTTTAAACCTCAGTGCAGATATGTTTTCCAACACTGGTCTTACCTGCTTTCTTAGAATAGCCAAGGAGAACAGCCAGGATGAGTTTCCTTTATAAGTTAAGTGAGTTCTTTGATTCTTGCTGATTGTGGCTCCTTGGTGCCGTAGAAAATCCAGGGGCTGCTGAGTTTGAACCCCAGGCCTCCAACTGTGTGACCTTGGGCAGGTCCCTTTGCCTCTATGAAGCCCAGTCTTCATAGTACAGTGGGTTATAACACCTGCCCCCACAGGATGGTTGCAAGGATTAAAGGATATAACTAATGTCGGTAACTATGAACTCAATGCAGATACAAACATGATACTTGTTTTTCTCCAGTCCCTGCCTTTGGGTCTGTATCACTGAATCTTCCGTTTTCATCCTTTGTCAACATCTTTGGCAGATGATCAATACTTAACCAGCTCCCTTTTTCTGGAGCCAACCCAGCTCATTTGCTTTTTTATTTCTCTGCCTTGTAAAACTACAGAGTGCCCTCATTTATTCATACAACAAATATGCACTGGCATCTGTTCCATGTCAGAAAAAAAGTGGGCATGTCCCCTGCCATCTCAGAGCTCAAGGTCTCAGAGGAACAGAACAGTCCACCCAAGGCCAGGTGACTCAGGGGATAGAATAGGTACCAGAAAAGAGAGGTAGAATTGGCATCAGAAAACTGCCCCAAGCCCATCCAGGGATATGTGCACAGAAGACGGGGAGGCAAGGAAGAGGAAATCTTTGGAACTGGGAATCATCAGCAGACTGCAGGGTTCAGGGGCTTCTCCTCTCTCCTCCAGGACCCAGACTTACACTCATGTGAAACTGCATTCCGGCCCTTGCTATACAAAGGCCACTGAAGCTTCATTAGTCCTTGTCAAAGAAGAAGCAATGGGCAACACATGGAAGAGGACTAGAGGAAGCAGAGAATAGAGACACATGACCCCTTCCCTCTACCTCAGCAACCAATTGCCAACACCCCCTTCTAGCCTGACATCAGGGATGGGGAAAAAGAATAAAAGAGGAGACTACTCTTCAAGCCCCCAAGCCTCCAACCTGGCTGGTGATAAAGAGAGTTGAGAAGCAGGGGAGAAGATAAAGTTTAAATTAAAGATGAGATTGTAGTTCTAAATGGACGAGACTGGACTTCTAATGATCTGCAGTGCCTGGAAAGCTCTGAGTATATGCTGAGCCCTTTAGAGATGGTTTTCCATTTAAATTTCTATGTGAGCCAGGACTCATTGGTGGCTGGTTAAGGAAATCTGTCCCAAATTAGATTGAGTAGAAAAAAATGATTTATTCCTTACATGGTTAGGGAAGAATAATGGATTAGCCCTTGAAGGAAGGTCTGGAGGACTCAATGCCTCAGGGACTAGATCTAGGAATTAACACCTCCAGGTAAATTTCCCTCTCCCTCATTGCTTGATTATTTAATATTATTTATTCATTTATCAACCAACACTAGGTATCTCCTTGAATGCCTGAATTAGTTTCCCATTGCTGCTTTAACAGTCCATTATGAATTTGGTGACTTAAAATAACACATTTATTTTCTTAAAGCTCTGGAAGTCAGAGATCTAAAACGGATCTCATTGGGCTGAAACCAAGGTATTGGTAGTGCTGCATTCCCTCTGGACCCTCTACAGGAGAATCCACTTATTTGTTTTTTCATGATTTTAGAGCTGCTTGCATTCTTTGCCTGGTGGACCCCATCTTATATCTTCAAAGCCAACAGTGTAGCATCTCCAAATCTCTCTCTGACTGAGATCTCCTCTTCTGCCTCCTTCCGCTTTTCCTTGTGATGACATTGGGTCCATGTATTTGATCCAGGATAATCTCCTCATTTTCAGGTCATCTGATTAGCAACCTTAATTCTACCTGCAACCGTAATTCCCCTTTGCCATGTAACAGAACATAGTCATGGGTTCTGGGTATTAGGATGTGGACATATTCTGGGAAGCCATTATTTGGCCTACCACAATGTCTAATAAGCATCTCAAACTTCTCAGATCCATGCCTGAACTAATGTTCTTCCTCTCACAGATCTGCTCCATCTGCAGTCTTCCCAATCCCAGATGGCAAGTCCATCCTTCTGGCCACACAAGGCACAAAGCCTTGACTTCTTTCTTTCTCACATCTTACCTTCAATGGATCCTGTTAGCTCTACCCTCTGCGTTTACCCAGATTTCCTCACATGTCACCACTCTACTTCTCACCAACCTGAGCCAACCACCAGACCTTCTTCCTTGAGTTACCACAAGACCTTCCTCTGTTCTTTCTGCTTCTACCTTTGTCCCCTACAACCTATTCTCAGTAGAGCAGACAAGAGGATCCTTTTACAACCAAAGTCAGATCATGTCACCCTTGGTAGGTAGTCCTACTGGACCCCTGCACTGACTCAGAGGGAAACACCAGAATCAGGAAGGTGATGATCAAATGCTACTTAATTACTTATAAAAGCCATGTAGAGGGCTTGGTTTAGGTGTGGTGAAGAGCTTGTTAAAATGTCCCTGGACTGAATTTCCTTAATGACAGGTGTGTCTCCCTCAGAAGGGAAGAGATCTGTTGATATAGCCAAACAATCAAATCAAAATGCTTACTTCCTGAAGGTGGGCAGACATGGAGGAGGGAAAGGGCACAGGTCTGAGCATTGTCTTCCAGCCTCCCACCTGGAGGAGGAAGTCAAGGGTGGGGAGAGGGATCAAGAGTGCGCTGGGAAAATCCCTCCACAGGGAAAATTACAAGTGGAGAATAATTGTTGCTTTCTAATTCTTCTTGATACTTTGGTATTAGGGGATTAGTATTCATGACCCAAGGAGAGAGGCTTATTTCTCCATCCATATTTGTCTGGGGATAGATTCAGACTGTGAAGGATAGGGGACTCGAGGATGCTGTGGATAGCTGGTGATGGATGTCAAGGTGTGGCAGACAACTGAACCTAGTGACTTGCTTCTGATGAGTAGAATACAGCAAAAGGAATGGAATGTCACTTCCTAGATTAAATCACAAAAGACTGCAGCTTACTTCTTATGAGAATTCTCTTGTGCTTGACAGATGTAGCAAGCTGCCATGTGGAGACACCCATGTGGCCAGGAACTGGGGCGACCTCCATTCAATGGTCAGCAAGAAACTGAGGCCCTCAGTCCAACAGCCACCATTGGACTGAATCCTGTCAACAGTCATATAAGTAAGCTTGGAAGTGATCCTTCCCCAGTTGAGCCTTGAGATGTCAACAACCTTAATTAACAACTTGATGGCAGCCTCTGAGAGACCCTAAAGCAGAGAATCCAGCTGAACCTGTGGGATTCCTGACCCAAAGAATCTAACATAATAAATTGTGCTGTTAGAAGCTGTTAAGTTTTGGAGTTCTTTGTTACTCAGCAGTGGATAACTATTGCCTAATACCTAATTCCTTAGCATGGTGCTTAGCTCAAAAAAATGCTATTTTTGTTATATCTGACTCCAAAACCACTTCTCTGGCTATCTGCCAAGGATGGTCACTATATTTCTAAGATTGGAGACCTTTCCAAATATCTTACTTCCTGTGGTTCTCAGCTGTTTCTGAGTCTCAGAAAATTAAGGAGCAGAGAATGGAGGAATTCTCTTCTTCCTTTTCACTTCAGAGGCACCAAGATACTGTAACTGAGTTGAACTGCTCACTCACCCCACCCCACCCATTGTGATTTTGCTGGCCCTGAATTTCCTTCTCACCCCATGAATTGCGTTGCAGCCCAAATCCAGCTCTAGTTAAATAGCTATAACGTGGTGCCAGATAAAAACAGCGCAGCCCACATAGAAACAAGTCTCCCATCCCCACAGTTGCCATAGAAACAAGGGAAAAAGGTGGCTAATAAAAAAAGCCTTGCCTGGATCTTGGTAAAAGGTACCAGGCAACGATACTCAGGAGTCTGCTTGTCTGGAGCTTTGTTCAGATAAATAGCTCTAAGGAAGCTGGTTCTACATATGGTCCCAGGAAGATTATAGATAAGCTCAGAAGTCAAATCATGCTCTAAAGTATCTATGAAGTTATTTTTTATGTCTAATGACAATTTTTCTTTGGCAAGTCACCCACCTCCACACTAGTCTATCTTAGCAATTTGTTCTAGATGGGCATAAAACCCAAGCCAGGCAGTGGGATGTCATACCGGGTTCAGTTGGACTAACTGGGAAAGAAGGTATTTTGAAATTGCCATTATAGGATGTATGTATGGAAATTGCTTGGGCCCACCATACTGAGATAATCTGCCTTAAAAATAAAGTGAACACAGAGAGAAACAGACTAGAAAGTGGGTGGGGGACTGGTGCGGGGAGAAAAAGGCAGTGTCTCCATTGCACCATTTGAACATTTTGATCCACACATTTCTGAACAGACCTTAACACTAAACTTTTTGGTTACATGAGCCAACAAATTTCATTTTTACTTAGGCCTATCTAAGTCCAATAAATAGGGGTCAAGCTAACTTACTTTTTATTTCTATAAAAATCATCTGCCATTCCTAGGAACTAAAAAATCTGTTTTTCCATGTTATCTGGTTGCCTTGCTGCAGTAAAACTTTGGAGTCTTAAACAAATTCTTGAAATTTGCAAACTTGATTCTGATTTGTTTTTCTACATATTAATACTGCTTTCTCTGCCCAATGTGAATAACAGCCAATATATGATTCCAGGTGTGACGGCTTGAATCTGTTGTGTACCCCAGAATAGCCAAGTTCTTTAATCTTCATTCAACATTGTTGGGAAGGATCTTTTTTATTGTTTCCATGGAGATGTGACCCACCCAATTGTGGGTGGTAACTTTTGATTAGATGGTTTCCATGGAGATGTGTCTCCACCCATTCAAGGTGGGGTTGCTCACTGGAGTCCTTCAAGAGGAAATCATTTTGGAGAAAGCATTAGAGCCACTAGAAGGGACAGAACCCCAGGGAAACCATTAAAGAAGCCTGGAAAGAAAGCTAGAAGAAGTCAACAAGTGCCCTTCCAGTTGAGAGAAAAACTCCAAACATCATCAGCCTTCTTGAACCAAGGTATTTTTCCCTGGATGCCTTAATTTGGACATTTTTATAGTCTTGCCTTAAATTGGGCATTTTCACCGGCTTAGAACTGTAAACTTGTAACTTATTAAATTCTCCTTATTAAATTCTCCATTCCATTTCTGGAATATTGCATTCTGACAGCTTACTAACTAGTACACGAGATTTTCAAAAGGGGAAAGAGTTTATTACCGTGTGAAGCAAGGAAAACAGATGGCCGATTGACCTAAAATCTGTCTCCCCAAGTTGAAGGGAGTTTAGGGTTTTTATGTCGTCAAACGAGGGGAGATAATGTTGTTACCATTACAATACTAGGTGTAAATAGCTATATTACCATGTAAAGGGGTGGAACTAAGCTAGAACTAAGGTGGAAAAACATTACAATTACACGTAAGAGTGAACAGCTATAGTCAGTGATCAGTTCTGTACCGACTCAAGTTCCTTCGCTGATAAACGTTGTCTTTGTGATCACAAAACTCTAAAGTTGTAGAACAGGATAAGGGGGTAGAAGGGGGGCCAGACACAAGGCTTTTTTGCCAGTTGCAATTCACTGGGTTTCAATAACTTCAGGTATTTTCTTTTGGCTATTCTACAATACACTAGAAAGTAAGAAAAAGTCATCTATAAAATGATTCAGTCATCTGAATTATTTGCTAAGTCTTAATTTCTTTGTTACAGTATTTTTCTACCTTTCATCCTGTAAATGTAAACTACCTTGTTTTCATGTAAATCATATTGTCATTCTCTAACCATGATCTGTTATTTCTCCTCTATCCCACTTCAAATAAGGCACTAAATAATGATCCTAGCAATCAAATTTGTCTTTGCAACCATATAATGGGGACAGTTCTGTGGCCAGTTGGATTGAAACACCAGTGTGTCAGTTGTGGAAACCATTTTGGCAACAATTAATTTGGGGCATGCTTTATATTCCACCTGATTTTTTTTGGTTATTACTATTTCAGTATAATTGATGATGGTTGGACACATTCTCCAACCTATAGATTTGACAGTCATGAGTCACCAACCCATGGCTTTAAGACTAGACCCTTCCACTAGATTTCTGGCAGTTTGGGGAGATATATACACCTATGGTTTCCTCTACCTTAGGTTCTACAATGACCTAAACACAAAACCCAATCACAGCTTTGGTTTCTAGAGGAAACCCATGTGGGAGAAACAGTTTGGAGAAATAATCTCTATCATAATCAGTGAAGGTATGGGGAGGTGGAAATGGGTAGGTGGGGTTGACATTTCCCTGCTTTGCCAATCAACATTCTTTTCCATCTCCCTAAGATCAAAAACAAATTTAACTTCCTTTTTCATACATAGCAGTTAAGGGAGAACCATTTGTGGCTAAAGTATGCCCTTAGGGGCATACTTTCATCCTATGTGGCTCAGCTAAATATAACTAGGATGCTGTCTCCTAGAGAAATACAAGTGAATTTTAAAAGTTTCTCCATTTTTTTTTATATCAGTAAATATGCCCCATTATGCAGCTCAACAAATTCTGCTTATGAAATTCCCCCAAACTTTAACAAAGAAAAAATTGAAAACATGTGCACATGTGTACAGTGGTCTTTATGCAAGCATTGTTTACACCCTCAAGCTGAAACCCCTGTTGGGCAATGATGCGGTGCCATCATTCCTACAGGATTTTGTATCATTGTGTTAGGCAGGCAGGAGTATCCTGCAGTCTGCAAGGGTCTTGTTCATGTGAGACCTTGACCAGGAGTATGACTGCTTTGCCAAAGCTTACTTGGGAGGCCAGAATGCTTTCAACTTTAGAGTTATTCCCGTTGCACAAATAATTAAAAACTGGCTCCTCAAAACTTTAGTAATTAACACCTTTGGTGGTTATCTCCAAAGGGATATCCACTTGATTGAACATGATGGACTTTTAATTAACACTTATTGTGGCAACACAGGATTTCTCCATGAGTGTGGGCTTAGAGAGAGGTGTCCCATTATGTTGCTAAATAGACTTTCACCTTCTGAACTCTTGCCTTGTGTCTTAGTTTGCCAGAGCTGCTATGACAAATGCCACAGACTGGTTGGCTTAAGCAACAGGAATTTATTGTCTCGCAGTTTTGGAGGCTGTCAGTGCAAAATCAAGGAGCCAGCAGGATCAAGCTTTCTCCAAAATCTGTAGCATTCTAGTGGTGGCTTGCCAGCAATCCATAATTGATCTCTGCCTCTGTTGCATGGCCATCTGTCTTCTTCTGTTTCCTGTGTCCAAATTTCCTCTGCTTATAAGGACTCCAGTCCTATTGGATCAAGGTCCACTATGACCCAGTGTGGCTTCATCTTACCTAGTAGGATCTTGAAGATCTTATTTACACATGGATTCACATCCACAGGACAGGGTTTGGGACTTAAACACATTTTCATGAAAAGCACACTAGATGCCTGGGAAGAGAGATCCTATGTAGACTGAGTTTGTACCGTGGAGATCTATCTAAACTAGTGTGATTTCCTGGGGGGAAGTTGGGCTGGTGTAAAACTATTATGTACCCCAGAAAAGCCATTTTCTTTTGATCTTGATCCAATCTTTTGGGAGCAGTCATGTTCTTTCAATCCGGATTCAATCTTGTAAAGTGGGTCCTCATATTAGGTTGTTTCCTTGGAGATGTGACACACCCAATTTTGAGTGTGACCTTTTGATTCTATGGAAATGTGACTCCACCCCTTTCGAGTCACTTTCTTACTTAGTTTACTGGAGTCTTTAAGAAAGTTGTGGGGAGAGAGACAGTTCAGAGTCGACACAGACATTTGGAGATGCTTGGAGAGCCATCACAGATGCTTGGAAAATCCACATAAAAAGACAGTGGAATCAGAAGCTGAAGACAATGCAACTTGGGAGTAAAAGACCAGGAGATGCCAGCCACATGCCTTCCCAGCTGACAGAGAAACTTCAGATGCATTTCTTGGTTAAACATATCCTTTTGTTGATGACTTAGTTTGGACATTTTCATTGCCTTAGAACTATAAACTTGTAATTTAATAAATCCCCTTTATAAAAACCAATCCATATATGATATATTGCATTCTGGCAGCACTAGCAAACTAAAACAGAAGGTATGCCATGGGCCAGTGTCAAGGGAAAGGAAGCTTACATTTGGTATATGTGAGAAAAGAACACAGTTATAACAGCTGTGATAGTTTTATTAGTAACTACCTTTAACAGAAAGATAGCTCAGCCTCAGAGATGTTAAGAGATTTGCTGGAGGTCACAGAACTTCAAATAACCAAACTTGATTAACCAAACTAAATTTATGGTTGGTGCTCCAAGTTCTTTCGACTTTATGATGCAGGTCTAGCCCTCTAGTGGCCTCTGTTCCATTCCCCCTGGTGTTTCTTTGGCTCAGGTGAGGCTTATGTACCCACCTATTCTGGTTCAAATTGGATCCGTGACCCAGCCTGGCTGATCAGAATCATGATAGTCAGCCAGGGTGGCCATGTGATCCAACCAGGGCAGTGAAAATCATAAAGGGGCATGTCTTTCCAGGCTAAGTTTGGAGCTAGTTGGGAAGAGCCTGACTAAGAATGAAGGAAACACAAACAAAGCATCAAGACTGAGGTCAGAGTTACATTTGAACTTTTTCAGTCAAGTGAGTAAATAAATTTTCTTTTTTGCTTAACCTTGTTTGAATTGAGATTTTGATGGTTGTGGTCAAGAAAGTAGAGATAAATTCAAGCCCTTACAATTTAGTTTAAACTGGCCAAAGCACATGATTGGATGGTGCTAGAAGAGACCATCTGGTGGACAGGGAACTGTCATAAATTTCCAGGGGCAGATGATGCTTAGTCCCAAGCAGGCACTGGTGGTGATGTCGTGTCATTGGGGTCACGTCTTGTAGTTGGAAAGCACTGGCAGGAGGACTGGACTTCTGAAGAGCAGGTAAGGGGCAGGTGTCCAGACTAACTTTAACTGGTGTGTCTGATTTCATGAGCTGGGTTAAAAACAACACTGTGAGGGCGGCTGCCGTGGCTCAGCAGGCAGAGCTCTGACCTGCCGTGCTGGAGGTCTGGAGTTCGATCCCTGGTGCCTCCTGCCCATAAGCAAAATTAAAACAAAAAAACAAACAAACAAAAAAAAAACACTGTGGCTCTGATATTCTCACTGGGCAAGTCTAGACCACTTCCTGTCATTTTAAGAATGTCTTTCCTCCCCAGAATTCCAGGATTCCCTTGTTCTAGTTTGCTAGCTGCCGGAATACAACACACCAGAGATGGATTGGGTTTTTTTTTGTTTGTTTGTTTTTTTTAACATGGGCAGGCACCGGGAATCAAACCCGGGTTCTCTGGCATGGCAGGCGAGAACTCTACCTGCTGAGCCATTGTGGCCCACCCATGGATTGGGTTTTAATAAAAGGGGATTTATTTCATTAGTTCTTCAGAAGAAAGGCAGCTAACTTTCATCTGAGGTTCTTTCTTACATGGGAAGGGTCAGGGTAATCTCTGCTGGCCTTCTCTCCAGGCCTCTGGGTTCCAACAACTTTCCCTGTGGTGATTTCTTTCTGCATCTCCAAAGACCTGGGCTGGACTGCGAGTGCTGAGATGAGGTATGTTGAGCTGCTTGGGCTGTGCTATGTTGAGCTCTCTCATTTAAGCACTAGCCAATTAAGCCAAACATCATTCATTGCAGCAGGCACGCCTCCTAGCTGACTGCAGATGTAATCAGCAACAGATGAGGTCCACGTACCATTGGCTCATGTCCACAGCAACAGAACTAGGTGCCTTCATCTGGCCAAGTTGATGACTGAATCTAACTACCACACCCCTCATTCAACAAGTTTATGAATTCCTGACATATCATTTAGTTCAAGGTGTCAGCAGTACCTGTTCTAATACCCTTAGAGAGAGAAAAAATATATATTTTAATATGCAAGTGAAATCCATTTGCATTTATTGATGTGATTGCTGTGTCTGGTCACACTGTCTAATTATTTTATACTTATGAGATAAATAAATACATAAATTCATATGTATGCAAATTTGCCAGAGGCCGACCTCTAATTTTTTAAATTTTGCTTTTGTATTTCTTCTAGTATATAGAAAGATTTGTATCTTTATTCTAGTGATCACCTTTATATTAAAGTCTTTATGTAGTGCCTAGAGTCAAGCTTTTCCTTTAGACATTTTCTATTGGTCTCTACTTTGAACAGGACAATATTAAATTGCAATTTCTACCCCTTCCCTCCCCACTCTCTTTAACCACCCCCCATTTCAGATCCTAGTATCATCTTTCTTATTTTGATCTTCCATTCTTAAGTACACTTAGCCTTCTGTTATTTCCTTGGTTAGCTTCATGTCAGCTATTACCTTTGAATCAAACAATGAGCCCCTTCCATACCTCTTCTTAGCTCCTGCTTGGCCCCTCAATTAAAGTTATATAAATTCTACCATGTCAGAGTATTAACCTGTGCATACTTCTCTGTTCCCCTTACCAACCTTATTTATTTATTTGTCTTAGTTCTACAATTCAATATTTCCAGTATTTCCCATCAGTCATTTGCCAAAGTTGGTTGGATAAAGCTTGATATCTGGTAGATTCTTTAAAAAGGAAGGGTTCAAGGGTACACTTGCCTCTAAGTTCCTGCAAAATTCAAAATTAGCTTTCTTTAGCCTTGAAATTTAAAGGACAGCTTTCTCAGTAAGTTTATTTTTTCAGAAGCTTAAGGCCTCCAGATTGTTCCTATGCTAGATAAACCCTGAAACCCAGGGATACCATTCTCTCCCAGAACATCAACCAGATTCCTTCCTCTACCTCAAAAGGTCAGCATCTATTTCCAACATGAAGAAGTTAAAATGGTCATTACCACTGTGTTGTGCAAAATAAGACAGAAACAAACAATCAAAGAAATAGTCAAATGTCTCCTTTAGAAAATACTTATCAGAAAATTGGAGCCTAGATTATAAGTCCTTATTGCAGCTACCCTTAGTCTGAAGTTGTATGTGTATTTCTAGATACTGAGACACTGAGCTATATGTGTATCAGCTGGAACTCTGAGTAACTCTGTGACATCTAAGACCCAGAAACGGAGTGCTGCAGCCCTGAAAATTAGCATAGCCATATACAGTAAGAGTCAAAGTAATCAAAAAAGAGGCCAGGCCTCAATTAAAGATAAAAATGAAGCCAATTGAGCCCAGTGTACATCATGCTGCTAGGGGCAGCCTTTACTGCCGAGGAAATGGTAGGCTAGGACAGTTGGCCATTAAGTGACACTGATTCTCCCCTACCCATCTGACCCCGGAGAAAGAGACATGTTCCCTGCAGCTTGAGGGATTGGGGAAAGGGCTAGGGAACTCGGATCCACCTGGGAGGAGGGGAGTGGAAGTTCCCACCCCGGACAGCAGAGAGGCCATAGCCACAATTGATTATGGAAGCTTCTCACAAGAGTGGCTCTTCAGAGACAGCATCTCAACCAACTTCAGCAGTTCGGGGAGCTCATATCTCTCACATTGCCCAAAAGGCATCATCTTTATAAGACGGTGAGGAGTCTCAGGACTCCTCTGATGGCATAGGCTCCTCACAGAGACTCCATGGGATTCTAGCACGGTGCCCATTTTACAGAATAATTTTCAAAGACCTATCTTCTGAAGATACATGAGGCAGAAAAGGAGATGGAGAAAACCCTGGAGTCTCTACTGCCACTTCTATGTCTGTTCCAACTTCCAACTATCAGGCTAGTACCAACAGTACATTGCCACTGCCCCAGATGGAGCCTTACTGCTGGCCAGTCCAGGCACAGATGGAGTGCAGGGACTTCAGATATTAACCATGACAAGTTCAGGCAGTATTCAGCAAGGTACAACAATTCTCCAGTATGCACAGACCTCTGATGGACAGCAAATACTTGTGCCCAGCAACCAGGTGGCTGTACAGGCTGCATCAGGAGATGTGCAGACATATCAGATCCATATCACACCTACCGCTACTTCACTGCTGCAAACTGTGGCAATAACATCACCTGTGAATCTTACATCTCAGACGACTAAGACAGATGACCCCCAGCTGAAAAGAGAAATAAGGTTAAGGAAAAACAGAGACGCTGCTCAAGAATACCTCAGAAATAAGAAAGAATATGTGAAATGCCTGGAAAATTGAGTTGTAGTCCTGGAAAATCAAAATTAAACTTTAATGGAAGAATTGAAAACTTTGAAGGACATTTATTTCCATAAAAATGTTTGATTCTTAGGAAAGAAATATTTTTGTGGACTTGCCTAAAAGTTAGATGAATTTCTTTTCCTTTCTTTCTTTTTTTTTTTTTTTGATGGAGATCTATAAAATAAAAGCTTAAAAATGAAGTTTTCATTTAGGCTTTTGCAACTCAGAGATAAATACCTCATGCAAGAGATCTGGTGACAGAGGATGAAGTGGGAAATGTCTTTGAGGAAGCTACTGGCACAACTGGAAGCTTTAAAAATTAAATGTTTCGAGAAGCAGGAAGTGAGCTTTCAACACTCTGAATTTTCTAAGTAACAGTAGTTGTCGATAACCCAAAAATGGCAAATAAAATGAAAATTTGGTAAAATGGGGTTTTTTTGATACATCAATTTACCCTACAGGTTTCATTTCTTACTGTCCCCTGAGAATTATCTTTTTCAATTACATGTATGCGCATGTGTGTATGTATTCTTATATCTGCCAATAGAATCTAAATTACAAATGTAAAAGAAAAACGAATGCATAACTAAATATATAGATTATGTGCCCTGATTATATAGACTTGTTCTATTGACATGTCTTTTAAATGGGACTTTAAAAATTTGTTTATGGGATTTCAAAGGGCTTTTGAGGACTGAGTTAATTATTTTTTAAGCCTTGTCCTAAAAGACATCTAAGGTACACAAAAGGAGTTGTGGTGACTTTGTAACTAGCATTTTTATTAGAATGGAAGAGAATTATTCAAAAGTTTGTCACTTTTAACTATTTTAAAATTTGATACTTTTAAATCACTTGCTTTTGCTTACTCTGGGAGTGGTGATTTTCTACAAACATGTAGGTTATGTTTTGATCATATGTTGTATAAGCAATTGAATGACATTATTATTCTGTTTTGCTTTAAAACAGAACAATAAGATATTAGAGGATTTTTTAAAACCCTCTGCAGATGCTTACCAAAGTTTTTCCAAGAGGATTTTATAATCAGTTTAATGTAGGGTTTATCAAATTCTAAAATAGTATAGTTATTAGGGCAACTTTATGTTAGAGACTATTTTGTGATGTAACGACTGTTGGATTTTTAATAATTATTTTAAATGTCTACATAGTTTGTTTAGTAAAAAGGAATAAATATTTTGCATCTCAGTATATCATTTTTATATTATGGGAAGTAAAGTTTGCAGATTGGTGAATATTTGAATTGTGAGTTTTGTATTCAATTTGAAGCTCAACACCAGCACTTAACTTCTGAATTCCAATTTGTATACATTTTTAAATTGTACTGCAAAACATTTCTGCACTCCTTGTGCAATATGTATCATACTGTCTTCTATAAATAAAAGGACATTTGATAAAATTTTTTAAAAATGAGGCCAGTTTGACCGGGACTAAGGTAAATCAGAATTCAGGGTAAAAGATGATAGTGTAAATACTCTAGAACTTCACCTACTGTATGAGACCAAAGGCAGAGAGGTTTATTATGTCTAGAATCTAAATTTCCTGTAGCATACAATCTAAATCAACCTGTCTGGATAGTTCATTTAAACTGCCCAAACTCTTGGAGTACAAAATGAGAACGATGCTTTGTAATTCTGTACAGCTTAATGTAATACCTGGATACATCTCATAGTGGGCTTTTAATTAAAAAGCATTGGGATAGACCCTTAAAGGTCCAAAGGAAAAGAAAAACAGAACTATTAAACTTTCCCATCTTGGAAACCCTGTGCATACTTTCAACCACTGGGGACTCCCAAAAAAATAGGCCCAAGCTTTGATTTTTTTCTTGCTTTTTTTTTTTTTTGCATGGGCAGGCACTGGGAATTGAACCCGGGTCTCCAGCATGGCAGGCAAGAACTCTGCCTTCTGAGCCACTGTGGCCCGCCCCCAAGCCCTTAATTTTGATGCTTGCCCTTATGAAGCTTATTTCTGTAGTGCAGAAGCTAAGACTACCTATAATGAAGCCTAAAAGTTGCTTCCAGAAAACTTCTTTTGTTGCTCTCTGTCTCTCTCTCTTGCTAAGCCCAATTCTGAGGAAAATCATTACCTTTGCCGATGTGGGACATGACATTCAGGGATAAAATTCCCTCTAACAACATGGGACAAGACTCCCAGGGATGAGTCTGGCCCTGGCACCATGGGATCGACAATGCCTTCCTGACCAACAGGGGGAAAAGAAGTGTAATAAAATAAGGCATCAGTGGCTAAGACAGATCACATAGAGTCAAGAAGCTATTCTGGGAGCTACTCTTGTGCAAGCTTCAATTAGATAGTGCTAATTGCCATGGCTTGCTAACCCCCAACCAATATCATTCCTGTTAACTCTTAAGAACACCTAGGGCTCAACTGAGGCTCTCTAAAAGATTCCTGCATTAACTTTTCTTTCCTGGAACCTATAATTTCCAGAGGGTTCCTAGGCCAGGTAAATCCTGAAACCCAGAGGTACCAGGCTTTCCAAGATTATCAGCTATTCCCCTATCCTTTAGTGTTGCCATCCCTTCTCAACATGAAAAAGTCAGAACCGACATTGCCTGAAGTTCACTATACATTGGGAGAAGGATCAAAGGAAAAGGAAAAGTAACACAGAGAAAATAGGATTTAACAAATGAATATGACTGCTGCATCATGATACTGATATTTCTTCTAGCTTCCGGTGTTTTGGAGCAGCTAGAAGGAAAAATCGGAAACAGTGGAATGGTAACCCATAACAAACACGTAAATCTGTTCAGTAACTGCTTGTTGAAGTATACTTTGATAATTATTGCTTTTTCCTTCTTTTCTTTGTATGTATGTTATATTTCACAATAAAAAATACTTATTAAAAAAAGGCCCCAAATAAATAAATAAATAAAATGTGAAAAGAAGGGAGAAGGGGGTCATTGCCTAGATATCCCTTAAAATTGAGAGAATGAGCGAATGAGAGGAAAGAGGTCCAACAGAGACATTAGTTTCTAACAAATGATTGTGACGACTTACTCATTATACAGACATTTCTTTTTAGTTTCTGGTGTATTGAAATAGCTAGAGGAAAATATCTGAAATTGTTGAACTGTAATCCAGTAGCCCTGATCTTTACTAATGATTGTATAACTATGCAGCTTTTATCATGTGACTGTGTGATTGTAAAACTCTTGTGATAGAGATACTCCCTTCATCTGGTGGGTAGGTAGATGAGTAATCAAATAAAGAAAAAAAAATAGGGGGTGATAAAAGGTATGGGATGTTTTGGCTGTTCATTTTTATTTTTATTTGTTTTTTTTAGAGTAATGGAAATGTTCTAAAATTGACTGTGGTGATGAATGCACAACTATCTGATAACACTATAATCCATTGTATACTTTTGATGGATTATATTATGTGTGAATATGTCTCAGAAAAAGTATATTTTTAAAAAAGTTACTTTTGTGAAAGTTGATGCCAACCTGATTTTCTTACTTTTGTAAGAAACTTCTTTTTTTTTTTTTCTAGAGGACCAGAGATATCTTTTTCTTTATATTTGAAGTTTAATAATTTTATCAGATTATGTTTGTGTTAGCCTTTCTAGGTCAGTTTTCCCTAAGTTCTCGGTGCACCTTTGTAACATGGAAATGTAGGCCTCTTATTTCAGTACAGTTTCCTTGAATTAAAATTTTAAATTTGAGTTCAGTTCCAGTATTTTTTTTCTTCTTATGGAATTCCAATTATGTGTATGTTGAGTCTTCCTTGCAAGGCTTCTATCTATATCTGTAACTTTCTCTCTGATCTTTCTATCCGTAATTCTGTTTTAATTTCTTAGCTTTTCTCATATGTACTCTAGAAACCTTCATAATTTCCAGTCATATTTATTCTTTTCACTTTACCTCATAATTTACTCTTTATTTCTGAAATTATTTTGTCTTTTTCTTTCATTTGTTTTGAAATTTGTCAGTTTCCATTTCATGCCTTCCCAAAGGATTTTGTATTTCTGTATTGTGGTATCATTTTATATCTGTAATCATTGAAATAATTATTTTTAATTTATTTGAATATTATGCTTTAGTTTTCCTCTCCTTCTTGGTGAGATTATTCTGGTATTCTTTTTTTCCCATGGAAAAGTTTATACTGTCATTTAACATCATTTTTATTATAAAACCTTTGACGCTTTATTTCCTTTTCTCATATTTGCATATGGGCTAGTTAATAGCAGTGGTTCCTGTGGTGGGGGGGCGGGTGGAAGGAAGAGGTGTTTAGGTGGCTTTCCCAGTTTCTCAATTCAAAGATTCCCTCCTCTTTTCCTTCAATGAGTGGCAGTTTCTTTGATTAAATGGCACCTCGATGCTGAGATCTACTTTCTTCTGGAGGTTCTATTCTCTTTTAAACAGTAACAAGGTGACCAACCTGCCTGGTTTGCTGGGACTGAGGAGTTTCCCTGGACGAGGGACTTTCAATGCAAAAACAGGAAGTCCTGGGAAAATTGGGATGACTGGTCACCTGAGATTCAGAACGGCCCTTCTTATCACTGCTTCTTTCCTTTCCCTATTGGCTTTGGATCCAAAGGATTCTGCTGTCTTCCATGGTGCTTTCCTTTCTCTTCTTTTCCCAAGAAAGTCTCTTTGATCCTGGATACTTTCCAATGATTTCCTTTTGTTCACGCACCACATCTCAAACTTGCTCTCAGAGATTCCCCACTGAGGGAGGGTGTGTCTCAAGACTTCTAGGTGAGTCTTATTGATGTGTTCTGGATTCTGTCTCTGCAAGGCCCTCTCTGCATGCTCTGCTCTTCCATTCAGACCTCATGGCGCCTCCTGCACTGGTTTGGGCTTTAGCTTTATTCAACTCAGGTATTATGCTTCTCAACTCACATGTAAATTGGAGTTTGCAGTCTTCTCTTCCATGTAGTTGAGATTCAGTAGTAGCTGTACACTAGGGGTGATTTATTTTTCTCTCCTTGTTCATCTGTGGGGTTTTAAGGAAGAGATGCAGGAAGATTAAAACCTAGGATGTCCCCCATTGTCCCCAGGAAAGCAGATGTCCATAAAGTGGAAAAATTTTATGTCTACTGATGGATCTCACAGTCTGCTGCCTTCATGGTCATTTCTGCCACAACACAAGTGTTGTGTTTTGGAGGAGCTCAAACTGTCCTGCCCAGCCAGTCGAGCCAGGAATACCATGGGCTCAGAATGAACTATTTATCAGGCATATCACCATTCCCAGATCTTTCATACTCCATGCCTTTGCTTATGCTACTTCTACCTGAAATCCCCTTTCTCTAATTCTCCATCTGGAAAAATTCTATGCATCCTTCAAATTCAGTTCAAATGTCATCCTTCTTTATGAAGCTTCTCCGAATCCTCTACCCCTATCATCACAGTGTATTCTGCTGTCTTAATTCATCACTCCTTCTGCTGTGCTACAATAGCCCTTGGCTGAAATCCTTATATTGCAGTGCTTATTCCATTGGATGTAACATACATTCTCTTCCTTACTAGATCCTGTGTGCTTCAGGGTCAGAGAATGTACCTGACTCATCTTTGTGCCCTAAGCACCTAGCATAGTGCTTGGTACAGAGTCGGTGCTGTCAAACTTCTCATGAATGACTAAGTAAACAACATACGAGCTTGCACTAAGATGGCACCGTGGTGTAGAAAGCATTCATGCAAAACACTTTACCCCATTCATAAAGGAAGAGCTGACATTGCAGACCCTGGCCTCCAATTAGGAAGTATTAGGCTCTTTTATTATGCTTTTTTTTTTTTTTAAAGAAAACAATATGATGCTTCCTTAGTGCTCCCCAAAGCACACCAATCAGCATACTAATCACCCGAAGTGTCATGTGAATATGACAATTTCGTAAATTTGCATATTTTGCGAAAGGTTTCTCATTCCCCTCCCCCTTTCATTAGCAATTCTTGGAAGAGCTGCACTCTTTCCATATTGCTCAAACGGACTTTATTTTTATTTCGCCTTGTAAAGACAGATTTGTGAGTTGATGAATTACTCATTGCCAATTTCATGCATTTACACTCTGTGCGTTTACACCTTATATTTATTCAGCTCCATTCTCCCCTTCTAGCTCCAGATGGTGTGGTAATACAGCCTCGGGTGTGGAAGGGAGAAAACTCTTTCTCTCTCCCTTCCCCCTACCACGGTTTCAGTTCCAGCTCTACTGTGCCAGGTTTGAATGGCACATCGCCCTCTGGCAAATGGGGCAAATTCTACCAATTTCACAGGAATTAGGAAATATGAGGGAGACAATGGGAAAAGTCAGATACCGGCTCTGCCCACCAAATAAAATTATATTGGGATAACATTTCGATTTGTTACTGATATTTTTGTTCTAGAGCATCTTCCATTCAGGTGGCAGACCATAATAAACATCTCAAGAGAAGACTGACATAAGGAAACTGTGGGACAAAATGGGCAATTCCTTAGATTTTTTAAAAACCCGAAGTCCTGATGACAGAGGAAAAAGATTTGGAATAATATGTCATCAGGCCAAACCAGCATTTCTTGTCTTCTTATCCCTGAAATGGGAGTCCTAGATAAATATGTGAAATGAGGAATTAGGAAGTCACAAGATGGGTGGGTGGTCGTAGAGACAAGCAACTGTGCCTGCCCATCTCCCAAAGCTCAGCCCCTGGGGGAGGGTATAGACTACAGGGGAATTTTAGGGTTATCTCAGAGTGAAGAGCTTTCCTTGCTTTCCATATGGGGCCCAGGGAGGTGGGACGTGTGTATAGTTGTCCCCTCAGCAGAAATGACTATATGTCAGGTCTAGACAAAGAAGGCTGAGACAAGGACTAGGCATCTTCTGGGATCAGACATTCTTCCATTCTCATGAGAGGGGTACAGGGAGAGCTAACGGAGTGGGACCTGGAGAGGGTGAGGAGTCATGAGTGATCAGTGATGCCACTGACACCAAGAGTAGTATGGAGTGATAGACACTCAGACAACTCCAGCTTGGGGAGAAAACAACCAAGGAAGAGATGGTCCACTCCCCCACAATGCCCTGGCTGTACATAAGCCCCCTAGAATTTAGGCACAGGATGGGTGTAAGAGAGAGGGGAAGACACTGACTTACTAAAGGGATCCTAAATTGATTGAGATGATCTGGAATCAGCTGTGATAACCCAGGATGGACTACAGATCAGAGATAGACATTAATCCTAGTTATGGGTCCAACAGAAGAGCTTCATATCTGGCACATCTGAGTTTGGGTCTGGGATTTATAAACACCATATGCCTTGTTGAACACAAGCACGTGTGTTGACTGCAGAGTTACCATGAATCCTAGGCTGCTGGAGGGAAACTTAAATATTTCTTGGAGTAACCACCCATTTCATGGAGCTGGACATTTTATGCTTTGACCTGCTCAAGATACCATAGGCACTAAGAAGGGGAAGCTGTATCTCCTGGGCCTGCAACCTTTCCAACACCTCCAAATGCCATTCAAAATTGTGCCATGGAAGCTAGTCATGTTTCTCAACTCAGGTATCCACACAAAAACATTTTACAGACAATTTGCAGTCATCTGGGTTCTATGTGGGTTTGTTTATGCAGAAAATTAGAGGCTAGAGTGGCAAAAGCTTCTTGGAGCAGAGCATCTTAAACTTGTTGGAGGTCTCGGGTTCTTTCCAGAAGATCAAGAAGAAAGGACATCTGGACCAGGAATGATATTACTGGCAGAAATATGAAATATTTCAGAAATAGGGCAGTTATTTTACATTACTGGAGAAGCTTAAATATAATTAAATTTGCAGGCTATGAAGCATAATGAATTATAAAAGAAGCGGTCAAATTAAGCCCAGTTGGTTTTTCCCAAGTTTTCTCATTCATTTTCATCTACTCTGTTGTCATCCCATATGCCATCTGTGAGTGAGCTCAGTGAAATTGGCACAGGAGGTTTAAGGAGAATGTACGGAAGACGTGCTATCCATTGTTTTCACGTGTTCTGCAATTGGGGGTGAGGGTGGAGGAAGGAAAATGAGATTATTTCATTTTAGGAGCAATTTGATTTAATTTGGTAAGTTTTCTAAGCCAAGAACCCCAGTTGGCACTGAGGAATCAAGACAGCCAAATATGATGGCCATCCTTGAAGGGCTGCAGGGCCTCAGAGGCGATGAGTTGACATGTTCGAGCTTTGCCACCCTAAATCTGCTTGATCTGACCCATCTGGGGAACTTTCTGTCAGGTATGGGTGGGAGATGGCGTTAGAGAAAAAAAAGAGGTAGCTTTAGTGGGCAATGGGACTACAGGGAGTTGTGGTTAGACCATTTTCTGAGAACTGTGACGATGAAAGTCTACTTAACAGCAGCTACATAAATAAAAAACCATAAATGAAAATCTGAGACATGAGTGTTCCTACAGATTTGACTTCTTGGGTCAAAAGTGTCAACTCTAAGATGGTGGACCATTAGAAAAATTGTAATCGGCCCACAGTGAGTTGTTAGCCGAACTAGATACCTACATAATTTCCACCAGGCTTTTATGAAATGCAGCGCCCTGCTGTGACTGTGCATGAGACAGGGAAGAGGTGATATTTTAGGTAATTGTCATAATGAAACGCTCCCATGGTGCTGAAGCAAGCTGGGAGGACTTCCCGCTGGTGGTGTTCAATTCACTGGACTTTGCTCAGGGTGTTTCTCCCACGAGAGCCCCTGGAGTTGGCAGTGGTATGGCTGTTTGGCTCACAGCTATAGAGGGAAGCCTGTGGGTGAGCTTCTCATCACAAATATATCTTGTTCAGTTTCTCTGAGCAAAGCTACTTAAAAGTCAGAAAGACAAGGATGAGATGGCTTCCAGCAGACTCAAACCAGAGCCTATGAGAATGTGATTCTTATAACTCCTATAAGTTAACAGAATGTTTATTCTTGAGGAGAGACTCTCTGAGGTGCCAGCCATTGCCCCTGGAGTGAGTGAAAGTCCTCTATCCATGAGAAACAGCTCGTGCACAATCTCTGCTCCTATTACCAGAGCCTCCATTTCCTCCTCTGTGAAATGGGTGCATCTAACAGGAGTCAGCTGCAGAAAACAGCATCCACCCCGACACATTTAAATGACTGAGAGTGTCTGCAAGGGAGGTGACGAAATGGATGCGAGTGCAAGCTTCCAAAACATGCTGAAACTGCTACCGGTGCCGTGCTTAGGAAGCAACAGAACCAAGAGCTGCCTTCCAGGTGGGGATGCCGCCACACCCCAGCTCCAGAACCATCTGAGGCACACCAGCAAGGTGACGCCCTGCACCTGGGCTCTGTCCTTGTCTCCATGCAGCTTGGAAATAGACCCCGGAACCACGCCGACGGCTGCTCGGAGACGCCAAATGCTTGCACAGCTGCGCTCGCCAGACAAAACAGCAGAAGTGGCAATGTGCAGCCCCTGCTCACGGCGCCTATGTCTGATTTCAAATCCTGAAATGGCCTGACAGAAGACAGTCGCATCCGGAGCTGCAAAGGTCTCTGGGAATCGCAATTTCGAGCTTTCCATCCTCTGTAGGAAGGTAAATCAGAGGTAGGTTGGGGTGGACATTGAGAGAATAAATGCACCCTCATTGCTCCAAGACCTGTTCCACAGGGTCATGAGGATAACTTGGTAAGGAAAGTGCCTGGACAGAAGGTAGGAGACTCAGAACTAGCACGAGTTCCCTTCTCCTTTCCCTGGGAGGAAAAGCCTCAAATTTATTCTTGGGGCTGTCAGGGCAGTACCTGATGACTGAGTCACCAAAAGATTAAACAGGCTTCCTTCAAATAACAAACAGCCACCACAAAGCATGAGGTCTGTTTGGTTTTTTTTTTTTAATGTGAAGATTTAAGTTACCTTTAGGTCCTTGCCAAGAAGATGAAGTGTAAAATAAAACTACAAGCCAGAGGACACGAGCAACCTTGAGAGGTGTTAACAAGCAGGGGAGATGTGTGTGAGAGAGAGAAAGAAAGAGTCCAAAAGATGCGGGGCAGGGGGGTGGTGGGGGGAGAGAAGGAGGAAGGGAGGGAAGTGGAGAGGGAAGGAGGGAAAGAGAGAGAAAGAGAGGAGAGGAATTTTATGGAGCCCTCTGGGGTCATGCAATAGCAGCAAGTAAACAACTCTAAAGGGAGTTTCATAAAAACAAGCCACACGGGCCACTATAGTATCCTCTAGGCCTTAGCATTCATTTATCTTTTGCCTTTATTTGCTCAGTGAAGAAGTGTTGGTTGAGCCTCCACAACAGTCAGGCGGAGGGCAGGACACGCAGACACAGTAAACAATAGCAGAACAAGTTTTCCTTGCTGGAGTTGGCAGTCTCTTCCCCATGCCCTCAACTTACAAATCTGTTTGGCCTGGAAACCAAGCACCCCAGAGATTCCCTCCTTGAGTCTGGCGCGGCCTTTGAGGACAGCAAAGTCCCAAGTGCTTGTGTTTTAAAAGTGCATGTTTCCAGTTCCCGAGAGCGCCTGTGCAGAAGTCAATGGCTGAGATGTGAGGACACTTCTTAGCTTGTTTTTTCAGTGGTGAGTCTCTGCCTTCAAGGAACTCAGTCTTAAGGAGGGACAGATAATTGGACACTGACATTGATTATGCAGGGTGGTATTTCCTAAGGTAGAAGCTCAATTAATTCTGTCGAGTGGGGGATATAAAATTTCTTAAAGGATTAGACCTAAGAATCACCCCCAGGAGAACCTCTTTTGTTGCTCAGATGTGGCCTCTCTCTCCAACCAACACAACAAGCAAACTCACTGCCCTCCCCCTGTCTACGTGGGACATGACTCCCAGGGGTGTGGACCTTTCTGGCAACGTGGGACAGAAATTCTGGAATGAGCTGAGACTCAGCATCAAGGGATTGAGAAAACCTTCTCGACCGAAAGGGGGAAGAGAGAAATGAGACAAAATAAAGTGTCAATGGCTGAGAGATTCCAAACAGAGTCGAGAGGTTATCCTGGGGGTTTTTCTTATGCATTATATAGATATCCCTTTTTTAGATTAAGGTGTATTAGAGACACTAGAGGGAAGTGCCTGAAGCTGTAGAGCTGTGTTCCAGTAGCCATGTTTCTTGAAGATGATTGTATAGTGAAACAGCTTTCCCAATGTGACTGTGTGATTGTGAAAACCTTGTGTCTGATGCTCCTGTTATCCATGGTATAGACAGATGAGTAAAAAATATGGATTAAAAATAAATAAATAATAGGGAGAACAAATGTTAAAATAAATTGGGTAGATGGAAATACAAGTGGTCAATGAAAGGAAGGGATAAGGGGTTTGGCATATATGAGTTTCTTTTTTTTTCTTTTTATTTCTTTTTCTGAAGTGATGCAAATGTTCTAAGAAATGATCATGGTGATGAATATACAACCATGTGATGATACTGTGAGCCACTGATTGCACACCAGGTATGGAACGTTCATATGTTAAGAATGTTCATGTTTGTATGTTGTTTTGTTTTATCTATGAAAAATTAAAAAAAAAAATTCTTAAAGGGGGCTATGCCTAAACTGAGTCCTGAGGAATGACCAGGGGTAGGCCATAGTGGCTCAGCAGGCAGAGTTCTCACCTGTCATGCCAGAGACCCGGGTTCGATTTGTGGTGCCTGCCCATGCAAAAAAATTAAAAAAGGAAAGAAGAAGAATGACCAGGGGTTGCCCAGATAAAAATAGATGGGAAGGGTATTTCCAGGGCAAGGAACCATATATGAATCCCTCTCCCAGCAGACCGGGTCCCAGACAAAGTAAGCACTGGCTGCGCTAATCTCACATGAAAACCTGTTGCAGCCAACCAGAGCCTGGCTGACCAGTACTTCTGCATCCAAACTCCACCGACTGCCCCACACAGTGGCGTTCACTTGTTTGTACCTGGTCCTGAGCCAGCAGGGAGCATCCTAGCAGGACAGACAGAGACCAGGTCTCAGTCCTCAGGTTGCTTCCTGCCTAGGAGGAAAAACAGAGATGTAAACAGGTCAGTGCAAGATGGGGCTGTAGGGGATAGAGTTGAGGTGGGAATCCATACTGATGATAAAATATTCCAGAGAGAGAACAAGACTCGTTGCAAAGAGCAGATGTGATCCATGGTTATATTTTACTTAGACCCGCATGTTTAAACAATTAAAAAATTTAATTTCCAATATTATTGCTTCATGGGTACAGAGCTTCTGTTTGGGGTGATGAAAGAGTTTTGGAAATGGGTGCCAGTGATGGTAGCACAGCAGCGTGAATGTAACATAACTGAATTGTACATAGGAAAGTGGCTCAAATGGGAAATTTTGTGTTGTATCTATAGTATCAAAATAAGATTTAAAAAAATTTAATTGCCAATATTTAAAAAACGAGATCTCTACACTGGCCTGTCCCTCATTACAAGTGTTTTCACGGAAGCTTCAGAATAAAAATGGTAAATCACAAAAGACTTAAAATGGCCATATGTGCCGCTTTGAAAGTATTATGTACCCCAGAAAAGCCATGTTTTAATCCTGATTCAATCTTGCGGGGGCAGCTGTTTCTTTTAATCCTGATTCAATATTGCAGGGTAGAAATTTTAATTAGATTATCTCCACAGAGATGTGACACACCCAATTGTGGGTGTAATCTTTTAATTAAATGGATATGTGACCTATTCCAGGTGGGTCTTGATTAGTTTACTGGAGTCCTTTAAAAAAGGAAACATTT